>CAKZFK010000162.1:0-28868 GCA_936440205.1 Lepidonotus clava | reverse complement strand
CCTTGGCCTGGGCTTCGAAACGCTGGCTTCGGTTTGTTCGTGCGACGTTTCTAAGCGCCTCAAATAAGGGGACGAAGTTAACTGACAGTGCTATAGCATAGGCCAGCCCCAGTTTATATTAAACTCTATATAGAGAATGGTATTGAATCAAAACCCAAACTTGGAATTGAAACTTCATATTTTAACACATGATTCCCCACACCTTGGCGGTCATTTTGAGCCTATTCCCGTCCAATTCCGTGACGGGCCGATTTGATTCTAACGAAAGCACCCTTTTTAACAGGCCGCCGACCTTGCGGGCCGTTTTTGAAGGGCTTGGGCTATCCCAGCATTCCAAGTGAATAGCTGGAAAAATTCGCCTTGGCCTGGGCTTCGAAACGCTGGCTTCGGTTTGTTCGTGCGACGTTTCTAAGCGCCTCAAATAAGGGGACGAAGTTAACTGACAGTGCTATAGCATAGGCCAGCCCCAGTTTATATTAAACTCTATATAGAGAATGGTATTGAATCAAAACCCAAACTTGGAATTGAAACTTCATATTTTAACACATGATTCCCCACACCTTGGCGGTCATTTTGAGCCTATTCCCGTCCAATTCCGTGACGGGCCGATTTGATTCTAACGAAAGCACCCTTTTTAACAGGCCGCCGACCTTGCGGGCCGTTTTTGAAGGGCTTGGGCTATCCCAGCATTCCAAGTGAATAGCTGGAAAAATTCGCCTTGGCCTGGGCTTCGAAACGCTGGCTTCGGTTTGTTCGTGCGACGTTTCTAAGCGCCTCAAATAAGGGGACGAAGTTAACTGACAGTGCTATAGCATAGGCCAGCCCCAGTTTATATTAAACTCTATATAGAGAATGGTATTGAATCAAAACCCAAACTTGGAATTGAAACTTCATATTTTAACACATGATTCCCCACACCTTGGCGGTCATTTTGAGCCTATTCCCGTCCAATTCCGTGACGGGCCGATTTGATTCTAACGAAAGCACCCTTTTTAACAGGCCGCCGACCTTGCGGGCCGTTTTTGAAGGGCTTGGGCTATCCCAGCATTCCAAGTGAATAGCTGGAAAAATTCGCCTTGGCCTGGGCTTCGAAACGCTGGCTTCGGTTTGTTCGTGCGACGTTTCTAAGCGCCTCAAATAAGGGGACGAAGTTAACTGACAGTGCTATAGCATAGGCCAGCCCCAGTTTATATTAAACTCTATATAGAGAATGGTATTGAATCAAAACCCAAACTTGGAATTGAAACTTCATATTTTAACACATGATTCCCCACACCTTGGCGGTCATTTTGAGCCTATTCCCGTCCAATTCCGTGACGGGCCGATTTGATTCTAACGAAAGCACCCTTTTTAACAGGCCGCCGACCTTGCGGGCCGTTTTTGAAGGGCTTGGGCTATCCCAGCATTCCAAGTGAATAGCTGGAAAAATTCGCCTTGGCCTGGGCTTCGAAACGCTGGCTTCGGTTTGTTCGTGCGACGTTTCTAAGCGCCTCAAATAAGGGGACGAAGTTAACTGACAGTGCTATAGCATAGGCCAGCCCCAGTTTATATTAAACTCTATATAGAGAATGGTATTGAATCAAAACCCAAACTTGGAATTGAAACTTCATATTTTAACACATGATTCCCCACACCTTGGCGGTCATTTTGAGCCTATTCCCGTCCAATTCCGTGACGGGCCGATTTGATTCTAACGAAAGCACCCTTTTTAACAGGCCGCCGACCTTGCGGGCCGTTTTTGAAGGGCTTGGGCTATCCCAGCATTCCAAGTGAATAGCTGGAAAAATTCGCCTTGGCCTGGGCTTCGAAACGCTGGCTTCGGTTTGTTCGTGCGACGTTTCTAAGCGCCTCAAATAAGGGGACGAAGTTAACTGACAGTGCTATAGCATAGGCCAGCCCCAGTTTATATTAAACTCTATATAGAGAATGGTATTGAATCAAAACCCAAACTTGGAATTGAAACTTCATATTTTAACACATGATTCCCCACACCTTGGCGGTCATTTTGAGCCTATTCCCGTCCAATTCCGTGACGGGCCGATTTGATTCTAACGAAAGCACCCTTTTTAACAGGCCGCCGACCTTGCGGGCCGTTTTTGAAGGGCTTGGGCTATCCCAGCATTCCAAGTGAATAGCTGGAAAAATTCGCCTTGGCCTGGGCTTCGAAACGCTGGCTTCGGTTTGTTCGTGCGACGTTTCTAAGCGCCTCAAATAAGGGGACGAAGTTAACTGACAGTGCTATAGCATAGGCCAGCCCCAGTTTATATTAAACTCTATATAGAGAATGGTATTGAATCAAAACCAAACTTGGAATTGAAACTTCATATTTTAACACATGATTCCCCACACCTTGGCGGTCATTTTGAGCCTATTCCCGTCCAATTCCGTGACGGGCCGATTTGATTCTAACGAAAGCACCCTTTTTAACAGGCCGCCGACCTTGCGGGCCGTTTTTGAAGGGCTTGGGCTATCCCAGCATTCCAAGTGAATAGCTGGAAAAATTCGCCTTGGCCTGGGCTTCGAAACGCTGGCTTCGGTTTGTTCGTGCGACGTTTCTAAGCGCCTCAAATAAGGGGACGAAGTTAACTGACAGTGCTATAGCATAGGCCAGCCCCAGTTTATATTAAACTCTATATAGAGAATGGTATTGAATCAAAACCCAAACTTGGAATTGAAACTTCATATTTTAACACATGATTCCCCACACCTTGGCGGTCATTTTGAGCCTATTCCCGTCCAATTCCGTGACGGGCCGATTTGATTCTAACGAAAGCACCCTTTTTAACAGGCCGCCGACCTTGCGGGCCGTTTTTGAAGGGCTTGGGCTATCCCAGCATTCCAAGTGAATAGCTGGAAAAATTCGCCTTGGCCTGGGCTTCGAAACGCTGGCTTCGGTTTGTTCGTGCGACGTTTCTAAGCGCCTCAAATAAGGGGACGAAGTTAACTGACAGTGCTATAGCATAGGCCAGCCCCAGTTTATATTAAACTCTATATAGAGAATGGTATTGAATCAAAACCCAAACTTGGAATTGAAACTTCATATTTTAACACATGATTCCCCACACCTTGGCGGTCATTTTGAGCCTATTCCCGTCCAATTCCGTGACGGGCCGATTTGATTCTAACGAAAGCACCCTTTTTAACAGGCCGCCGACCTTGCGGGCCGTTTTTGAAGGGCTTGGGCTATCCCAGCATTCCAAGTGAATAGCTGGAAAAATTCGCCTTGGCCTGGGCTTCGAAACGCTGGCTTCGGTTTGTTCGTGCGACGTTTCTAAGCGCCTCAAATAAGGGGACGAAGTTAACTGACAGTGCTATAGCATAGGCCAGCCCCAGTTTATATTAAACTCTATATAGAGAATGGTATTGAATCAAAACCCAAACTTGGAATTGAAACTTCATATTTTAACACATGATTCCCCACACCTTGGCGGTCATTTTGAGCCTATTCCCGTCCAATTCCGTGACGGGCCGATTTGATTCTAACGAAAGCACCCTTTTTAACAGGCCGCCGACCTTGCGGGCCGTTTTTGAAGGGCTTGGGCTATCCCAGCATTCCAAGTGAATAGCTGGAAAAATTCGCCTTGGCCTGGGCTTCGAAACGCTGGCTTCGGTTTGTTCGTGCGACGTTTCTAAGCGCCTCAAATAAGGGGACGAAGTTAACTGACAGTGCTATAGCATAGGCCAGCCCCAGTTTATATTAAACTCTATATAGAGAATGGTATTGAATCAAAACCCAAACTTGGAATTGAAACTTCATATTTTAACACATGATTCCCCACACCTTGGCGGTCATTTTGAGCCTATTCCCGTCCAATTCCGTGACGGGCCGATTTGATTCTAACGAAAGCACCCTTTTTAACAGGCCGCCGACCTTGCGGGCCGTTTTTGAAGGGCTTGGGCTATCCCAGCATTCCAAGTGAATAGCTGGAAAAATTCGCCTTGGCCTGGGCTTCGAAACGCTGGCTTCGGTTTGTTCGTGCGACGTTTCTAAGCGCCTCAAATAAGGGGACGAAGTTAACTGACAGTGCTATAGCATAGGCCAGCCCCAGTTTATATTAAACTCTATATAGAGAATGGTATTGAATCAAAACCCAAACTTGGAATTGAAACTTCATATTTTAACACATGATTCCCCACACCTTGGCGGTCATTTTGAGCCTATTCCCGTCCAATTCCGTGACGGGCCGATTTGATTCTAACGAAAGCACCCTTTTTAACAGGCCGCCGACCTTGCGGGCCGTTTTTGAAGGGCTTGGGCTATCCCAGCATTCCAAGTGAATAGCTGGAAAAATTCGCCTTGGCCTGGGCTTCGAAACGCTGGCTTCGGTTTGTTCGTGCGACGTTTCTAAGCGCCTCAAATAAGGGGACGAAGTTAACTGACAGTGCTATAGCATAGGCCAGCCCCAGTTTATATTAAACTCTATATAGAGAATGGTATTGAATCAAAACCCAAACTTGGAATTGAAACTTCATATTTTAACACATGATTCCCCACACCTTGGCGGTCATTTTGAGCCTATTCCCGTCCAATTCCGTGACGGGCCGATTTGATTCTAACGAAAGCACCCTTTTTAACAGGCCGCCGACCTTGCGGGCCGTTTTTGAAGGGCTTGGGCTATCCCAGCATTCCAAGTGAATAGCTGGAAAAATTCGCCTTGGCCTGGGCTTCGAAACGCTGGCTTCGGTTTGTTCGTGCGACGTTTCTAAGCGCCTCAAATAAGGGGACGAAGTTAACTGACAGTGCTATAGCATAGGCCAGCCCCAGTTTATATTAAACTCTATATAGAGAATGGTATTGAATCAAAACCCAAACTTGGAATTGAAACTTCATATTTTAACACATGATTCCCCACACCTTGGCGGTCATTTTGAGCCTATTCCCGTCCAATTCCGTGACGGGCCGATTTGATTCTAACGAAAGCACCCTTTTTAACAGGCCGCCGACCTTGCGGGCCGTTTTTGAAGGGCTTGGGCTATCCCAGCATTCCAAGTGAATAGCTGGAAAAATTCGCCTTGGCCTGGGCTTCGAAACGCTGGCTTCGGTTTGTTCGTGCGACGTTTCTAAGCGCCTCAAATAAGGGGACGAAGTTAACTGACAGTGCTATAGCATAGGCCAGCCCCAGTTTATATTAAACTCTATATAGAGAATGGTATTGAATCAAAACCCAAACTTGGAATTGAAACTTCATATTTTAACACATGATTCCCCACACCTTGGCGGTCATTTTGAGCCTATTCCCGTCCAATTCCGTGACGGGCCGATTTGATTCTAACGAAAGCACCCTTTTTAACAGGCCGCCGACCTTGCGGGCCGTTTTTGAAGGGCTTGGGCTATCCCAGCATTCCAAGTGAATAGCTGGAAAAATTCGCCTTGGCCTGGGCTTCGAAACGCTGGCTTCGGTTTGTTCGTGCGACGTTTCTAAGCGCCTCAAATAAGGGGACGAAGTTAACTGACAGTGCTATAGCATAGGCCAGCCCCAGTTTATATTAAACTCTATATAGAGAATGGTATTGAATCAAAACCCAAACTTGGAATTGAAACTTCATATTTTAACACATGATTCCCCACACCTTGGCGGTCATTTTGAGCCTATTCCCGTCCAATTCCGTGACGGGCCGATTTGATTCTAACGAAAGCACCCTTTTTAACAGGCCGCCGACCTTGCGGGCCGTTTTTGAAGGGCTTGGGCTATCCCAGCATTCCAAGTGAATAGCTGGAAAAATTCGCCTTGGCCTGGGCTTCGAAACGCTGGCTTCGGTTTGTTCGTGCGACGTTTCTAAGCGCCTCAAATAAGGGGACGAAGTTAACTGACAGTGCTATAGCATAGGCCAGCCCCAGTTTATATTAAACTCTATATAGAGAATGGTATTGAATCAAAACCCAAACTTGGAATTGAAACTTCATATTTTAACACATGATTCCCCACACCTTGGCGGTCATTTTGAGCCTATTCCCGTCCAATTCCGTGACGGGCCGATTTGATTCTAACGAAAGCACCCTTTTTAACAGGCCGCCGACCTTGCGGGCCGTTTTTGAAGGGCTTGGGCTATCCCAGCATTCCAAGTGAATAGCTGGAAAAATTCGCCTTGGCCTGGGCTTCGAAACGCTGGCTTCGGTTTGTTCGTGCGACGTTTCTAAGCGCCTCAAATAAGGGGACGAAGTTAACTGACAGTGCTATAGCATAGGCCAGCCCCAGTTTATATTAAACTCTATATAGAGAATGGTATTGAATCAAAACCCAAACTTGGAATTGAAACTTCATATTTTAACACATGATTCCCCACACCTTGGCGGTCATTTTGAGCCTATTCCCGTCCAATTCCGTGACGGGCCGATTTGATTCTAACGAAAGCACCCTTTTTAACAGGCCGCCGACCTTGCGGGCCGTTTTTGAAGGGCTTGGGCTATCCCAGCATTCCAAGTGAATAGCTGGAAAAATTCGCCTTGGCCTGGGCTTCGAAACGCTGGCTTCGGTTTGTTCGTGCGACGTTTCTAAGCGCCTCAAATAAGGGGACGAAGTTAACTGACAGTGCTATAGCATAGGCCAGCCCCAGTTTATATTAAACTCTATATAGAGAATGGTATTGAATCAAAACCCAAACTTGGAATTGAAACTTCATATTTTAACACATGATTCCCCACACCTTGGCGGTCATTTTGAGCCTATTCCCGTCCAATTCCGTGACGGGCCGATTTGATTCTAACGAAAGCACCCTTTTTAACAGGCCGCCGACCTTGCGGGCCGTTTTTGAAGGGCTTGGGCTATCCCAGCATTCCAAGTGAATAGCTGGAAAAATTCGCCTTGGCCTGGGCTTCGAAACGCTGGCTTCGGTTTGTTCGTGCGACGTTTCTAAGCGCCTCAAATAAGGGGACGAAGTTAACTGACAGTGCTATAGCATAGGCCAGCCCCAGTTTATATTAAACTCTATATAGAGAATGGTATTGAATCAAAACCCAAACTTGGAATTGAAACTTCATATTTTAACACATGATTCCCCACACCTTGGCGGTCATTTTGAGCCTATTCCCGTCCAATTCCGTGACGGGCCGATTTGATTCTAACGAAAGCACCCTTTTTAACAGGCCGCCGACCTTGCGGGCCGTTTTTGAAGGGCTTGGGCTATCCCAGCATTCCAAGTGAATAGCTGGAAAAATTCGCCTTGGCCTGGGCTTCGAAACGCTGGCTTCGGTTTGTTCGTGCGACGTTTCTAAGCGCCTCAAATAAGGGGACGAAGTTAACTGACAGTGCTATAGCATAGGCCAGCCCCAGTTTATATTAAACTCTATATAGAGAATGGTATTGAATCAAAACCCAAACTTGGAATTGAAACTTCATATTTTAACACATGATTCCCCACACCTTGGCGGTCATTTTGAGCCTATTCCCGTCCAATTCCGTGACGGGCCGATTTGATTCTAACGAAAGCACCCTTTTTAACAGGCCGCCGACCTTGCGGGCCGTTTTTGAAGGGCTTGGGCTATCCCAGCATTCCAAGTGAATAGCTGGAAAAATTCGCCTTGGCCTGGGCTTCGAAACGCTGGCTTCGGTTTGTTCGTGCGACGTTTCTAAGCGCCTCAAATAAGGGGACGAAGTTAACTGACAGTGCTATAGCATAGGCCAGCCCCAGTTTATATTAAACTCTATATAGAGAATGGTATTGAATCAAAACCCAAACTTGGAATTGAAACTTCATATTTTAACACATGATTCCCCACACCTTGGCGGTCATTTTGAGCCTATTCCCGTCCAATTCCGTGACGGGCCGATTTGATTCTAACGAAAGCACCCTTTTTAACAGGCCGCCGACCTTGCGGGCCGTTTTTGAAGGGCTTGGGCTATCCCAGCATTCCAAGTGAATAGCTGGAAAAATTCGCCTTGGCCTGGGCTTCGAAACGCTGGCTTCGGTTTGTTCGTGCGACGTTTCTAAGCGCCTCAAATAAGGGGACGAAGTTAACTGACAGTGCTATAGCATAGGCCAGCCCCAGTTTATATTAAACTCTATATAGAGAATGGTATTGAATCAAAACCCAAACTTGGAATTGAAACTTCATATTTTAACACATGATTCCCCACACCTTGGCGGTCATTTTGAGCCTATTCCCGTCCAATTCCGTGACGGGCCGATTTGATTCTAACGAAAGCACCCTTTTTAACAGGCCGCCGACCTTGCGGGCCGTTTTTGAAGGGCTTGGGCTATCCCAGCATTCCAAGTGAATAGCTGGAAAAATTCGCCTTGGCCTGGGCTTCGAAACGCTGGCTTCGGTTTGTTCGTGCGACGTTTCTAAGCGCCTCAAATAAGGGGACGAAGTTAACTGACAGTGCTATAGCATAGGCCAGCCCCAGTTTATATTAAACTCTATATAGAGAATGGTATTGAATCAAAACCCAAACTTGGAATTGAAACTTCATATTTTAACACATGATTCCCCACACCTTGGCGGTCATTTTGAGCCTATTCCCGTCCAATTCCGTGACGGGCCGATTTGATTCTAACGAAAGCACCCTTTTTAACAGGCCGCCGACCTTGCGGGCCGTTTTTGAAGGGCTTGGGCTATCCCAGCATTCCAAGTGAATAGCTGGAAAAATTCGCCTTGGCCTGGGCTTCGAAACGCTGGCTTCGGTTTGTTCGTGCGACGTTTCTAAGCGCCTCAAATAAGGGGACGAAGTTAACTGACAGTGCTATAGCATAGGCCAGCCCCAGTTTATATTAAACTCTATATAGAGAATGGTATTGAATCAAAACCCAAACTTGGAATTGAAACTTCATATTTTAACACATGATTCCCCACACCTTGGCGGTCATTTTGAGCCTATTCCCGTCCAATTCCGTGACGGGCCGATTTGATTCTAACGAAAGCACCCTTTTTAACAGGCCGCCGACCTTGCGGGCCGTTTTTGAAGGGCTTGGGCTATCCCAGCATTCCAAGTGAATAGCTGGAAAAATTCGCCTTGGCCTGGGCTTCGAAACGCTGGCTTCGGTTTGTTCGTGCGACGTTTCTAAGCGCCTCAAATAAGGGGACGAAGTTAACTGACAGTGCTATAGCATAGGCCAGCCCCAGTTTATATTAAACTCTATATAGAGAATGGTATTGAATCAAAACCCAAACTTGGAATTGAAACTTCATATTTTAACACATGATTCCCCACACCTTGGCGGTCATTTTGAGCCTATTCCCGTCCAATTCCGTGACGGGCCGATTTGATTCTAACGAAAGCACCCTTTTTAACAGGCCGCCGACCTTGCGGGCCGTTTTTGAAGGGCTTGGGCTATCCCAGCATTCCAAGTGAATAGCTGGAAAAATTCGCCTTGGCCTGGGCTTCGAAACGCTGGCTTCGGTTTGTTCGTGCGACGTTTCTAAGCGCCTCAAATAAGGGGACGAAGTTAACTGACAGTGCTATAGCATAGGCCAGCCCCAGTTTATATTAAACTCTATATAGAGAATGGTATTGAATCAAAACCCAAACTTGGAATTGAAACTTCATATTTTAACACATGATTCCCCACACCTTGGCGGTCATTTTGAGCCTATTCCCGTCCAATTCCGTGACGGGCCGATTTGATTCTAACGAAAGCACCCTTTTTAACAGGCCGCCGACCTTGCGGGCCGTTTTTGAAGGGCTTGGGCTATCCCAGCATTCCAAGTGAATAGCTGGAAAAATTCGCCTTGGCCTGGGCTTCGAAACGCTGGCTTCGGTTTGTTCGTGCGACGTTTCTAAGCGCCTCAAATAAGGGGACGAAGTTAACTGACAGTGCTATAGCATAGGCCAGCCCCAGTTTATATTAAACTCTATATAGAGAATGGTATTGAATCAAAACCCAAACTTGGAATTGAAACTTCATATTTTAACACATGATTCCCCACACCTTGGCGGTCATTTTGAGCCTATTCCCGTCCAATTCCGTGACGGGCCGATTTGATTCTAACGAAAGCACCCTTTTTAACAGGCCGCCGACCTTGCGGGCCGTTTTTGAAGGGCTTGGGCTATCCCAGCATTCCAAGTGAATAGCTGGAAAAATTCGCCTTGGCCTGGGCTTCGAAACGCTGGCTTCGGTTTGTTCGTGCGACGTTTCTAAGCGCCTCAAATAAGGGGACGAAGTTAACTGACAGTGCTATAGCATAGGCCAGCCCCAGTTTATATTAAACTCTATATAGAGAATGGTATTGAATCAAAACCCAAACTTGGAATTGAAACTTCATATTTTAACACATGATTCCCCACACCTTGGCGGTCATTTTGAGCCTATTCCCGTCCAATTCCGTGACGGGCCGATTTGATTCTAACGAAAGCACCCTTTTTAACAGGCCGCCGACCTTGCGGGCCGTTTTTGAAGGGCTTGGGCTATCCCAGCATTCCAAGTGAATAGCTGGAAAAATTCGCCTTGGCCTGGGCTTCGAAACGCTGGCTTCGGTTTGTTCGTGCGACGTTTCTAAGCGCCTCAAATAAGGGGACGAAGTTAACTGACAGTGCTATAGCATAGGCCAGCCCCAGTTTATATTAAACTCTATATAGAGAATGGTATTGAATCAAAACCCAAACTTGGAATTGAAACTTCATATTTTAACACATGATTCCCCACACCTTGGCGGTCATTTTGAGCCTATTCCCGTCCAATTCCGTGACGGGCCGATTTGATTCTAACGAAAGCACCCTTTTTAACAGGCCGCCGACCTTGCGGGCCGTTTTTGAAGGGCTTGGGCTATCCCAGCATTCCAAGTGAATAGCTGGAAAAATTCGCCTTGGCCTGGGCTTCGAAACGCTGGCTTCGGTTTGTTCGTGCGACGTTTCTAAGCGCCTCAAATAAGGGGACGAAGTTAACTGACAGTGCTATAGCATAGGCCAGCCCCAGTTTATATTAAACTCTATATAGAGAATGGTATTGAATCAAAACCCAAACTTGGAATTGAAACTTCATATTTTAACACATGATTCCCCACACCTTGGCGGTCATTTTGAGCCTATTCCCGTCCAATTCCGTGACGGGCCGATTTGATTCTAACGAAAGCACCCTTTTTAACAGGCCGCCGACCTTGCGGGCCGTTTTTGAAGGGCTTGGGCTATCCCAGCATTCCAAGTGAATAGCTGGAAAAATTCGCCTTGGCCTGGGCTTCGAAACGCTGGCTTCGGTTTGTTCGTGCGACGTTTCTAAGCGCCTCAAATAAGGGGACGAAGTTAACTGACAGTGCTATAGCATAGGCCAGCCCCAGTTTATATTAAACTCTATATAGAGAATGGTATTGAATCAAAACCCAAACTTGGAATTGAAACTTCATATTTTAACACATGATTCCCCACACCTTGGCGGTCATTTTGAGCCTATTCCCGTCCAATTCCGTGACGGGCCGATTTGATTCTAACGAAAGCACCCTTTTTAACAGGCCGCCGACCTTGCGGGCCGTTTTTGAAGGGCTTGGGCTATCCCAGCATTCCAAGTGAATAGCTGGAAAAATTCGCCTTGGCCTGGGCTTCGAAACGCTGGCTTCGGTTTGTTCGTGCGACGTTTCTAAGCGCCTCAAATAAGGGGACGAAGTTAACTGACAGTGCTATAGCATAGGCCAGCCCCAGTTTATATTAAACTCTATATAGAGAATGGTATTGAATCAAAACCCAAACTTGGAATTGAAACTTCATATTTTAACACATGATTCCCCACACCTTGGCGGTCATTTTGAGCCTATTCCCGTCCAATTCCGTGACGGGCCGATTTGATTCTAACGAAAGCACCCTTTTTAACAGGCCGCCGACCTTGCGGGCCGTTTTTGAAGGGCTTGGGCTATCCCAGCATTCCAAGTGAATAGCTGGAAAAATTCGCCTTGGCCTGGGCTTCGAAACGCTGGCTTCGGTTTGTTCGTGCGACGTTTCTAAGCGCCTCAAATAAGGGGACGAAGTTAACTGACAGTGCTATAGCATAGGCCAGCCCCAGTTTATATTAAACTCTATATAGAGAATGGTATTGAATCAAAACCCAAACTTGGAATTGAAACTTCATATTTTAACACATGATTCCCCACACCTTGGCGGTCATTTTGAGCCTATTCCCGTCCAATTCCGTGACGGGCCGATTTGATTCTAACGAAAGCACCCTTTTTAACAGGCCGCCGACCTTGCGGGCCGTTTTTGAAGGGCTTGGGCTATCCCAGCATTCCAAGTGAATAGCTGGAAAAATTCGCCTTGGCCTGGGCTTCGAAACGCTGGCTTCGGTTTGTTCGTGCGACGTTTCTAAGCGCCTCAAATAAGGGGACGAAGTTAACTGACAGTGCTATAGCATAGGCCAGCCCCAGTTTATATTAAACTCTATATAGAGAATGGTATTGAATCAAAACCCAAACTTGGAATTGAAACTTCATATTTTAACACATGATTCCCCACACCTTGGCGGTCATTTTGAGCCTATTCCCGTCCAATTCCGTGACGGGCCGATTTGATTCTAACGAAAGCACCCTTTTTAACAGGCCGCCGACCTTGCGGGCCGTTTTTGAAGGGCTTGGGCTATCCCAGCATTCCAAGTGAATAGCTGGAAAAATTCGCCTTGGCCTGGGCTTCGAAACGCTGGCTTCGGTTTGTTCGTGCGACGTTTCTAAGCGCCTCAAATAAGGGGACGAAGTTAACTGACAGTGCTATAGCATAGGCCAGCCCCAGTTTATATTAAACTCTATATAGAGAATGGTATTGAATCAAAACCCAAACTTGGAATTGAAACTTCATATTTTAACACATGATTCCCCACACCTTGGCGGTCATTTTGAGCCTATTCCCGTCCAATTCCGTGACGGGCCGATTTGATTCTAACGAAAGCACCCTTTTTAACAGGCCGCCGACCTTGCGGGCCGTTTTTGAAGGGCTTGGGCTATCCCAGCATTCCAAGTGAATAGCTGGAAAAATTCGCCTTGGCCTGGGCTTCGAAACGCTGGCTTCGGTTTGTTCGTGCGACGTTTCTAAGCGCCTCAAATAAGGGGACGAAGTTAACTGACAGTGCTATAGCATAGGCCAGCCCCAGTTTATATTAAACTCTATATAGAGAATGGTATTGAATCAAAACCCAAACTTGGAATTGAAACTTCATATTTTAACACATGATTCCCCACACCTTGGCGGTCATTTTGAGCCTATTCCCGTCCAATTCCGTGACGGGCCGATTTGATTCTAACGAAAGCACCCTTTTTAACAGGCCGCCGACCTTGCGGGCCGTTTTTGAAGGGCTTGGGCTATCCCAGCATTCCAAGTGAATAGCTGGAAAAATTCGCCTTGGCCTGGGCTTCGAAACGCTGGCTTCGGTTTGTTCGTGCGACGTTTCTAAGCGCCTCAAATAAGGGGACGAAGTTAACTGACAGTGCTATAGCATAGGCCAGCCCCAGTTTATATTAAACTCTATATAGAGAATGGTATTGAATCAAAACCCAAACTTGGAATTGAAACTTCATATTTTAACACATGATTCCCCACACCTTGGCGGTCATTTTGAGCCTATTCCCGTCCAATTCCGTGACGGGCCGATTTGATTCTAACGAAAGCACCCTTTTTAACAGGCCGCCGACCTTGCGGGCCGTTTTTGAAGGGCTTGGGCTATCCCAGCATTCCAAGTGAATAGCTGGAAAAATTCGCCTTGGCCTGGGCTTCGAAACGCTGGCTTCGGTTTGTTCGTGCGACGTTTCTAAGCGCCTCAAATAAGGGGACGAAGTTAACTGACAGTGCTATAGCATAGGCCAGCCCCAGTTTATATTAAACTCTATATAGAGAATGGTATTGAATCAAAACCCAAACTTGGAATTGAAACTTCATATTTTAACACATGATTCCCCACACCTTGGCGGTCATTTTGAGCCTATTCCCGTCCAATTCCGTGACGGGCCGATTTGATTCTAACGAAAGCACCCTTTTTAACAGGCCGCCGACCTTGCGGGCCGTTTTTGAAGGGCTTGGGCTATCCCAGCATTCCAAGTGAATAGCTGGAAAAATTCGCCTTGGCCTGGGCTTCGAAACGCTGGCTTCGGTTTGTTCGTGCGACGTTTCTAAGCGCCTCAAATAAGGGGACGAAGTTAACTGACAGTGCTATAGCATAGGCCAGCCCCAGTTTATATTAAACTCTATATAGAGAATGGTATTGAATCAAAACCCAAACTTGGAATTGAAACTTCATATTTTAACACATGATTCCCCACACCTTGGCGGTCATTTTGAGCCTATTCCCGTCCAATTCCGTGACGGGCCGATTTGATTCTAACGAAAGCACCCTTTTTAACAGGCCGCCGACCTTGCGGGCCGTTTTTGAAGGGCTTGGGCTATCCCAGCATTCCAAGTGAATAGCTGGAAAAATTCGCCTTGGCCTGGGCTTCGAAACGCTGGCTTCGGTTTGTTCGTGCGACGTTTCTAAGCGCCTCAAATAAGGGGACGAAGTTAACTGACAGTGCTATAGCATAGGCCAGCCCCAGTTTATATTAAACTCTATATAGAGAATGGTATTGAATCAAAACCCAAACTTGGAATTGAAACTTCATATTTTAACACATGATTCCCCACACCTTGGCGGTCATTTTGAGCCTATTCCCGTCCAATTCCGTGACGGGCCGATTTGATTCTAACGAAAGCACCCTTTTTAACAGGCCGCCGACCTTGCGGGCCGTTTTTGAAGGGCTTGGGCTATCCCAGCATTCCAAGTGAATAGCTGGAAAAATTCGCCTTGGCCTGGGCTTCGAAACGCTGGCTTCGGTTTGTTCGTGCGACGTTTCTAAGCGCCTCAAATAAGGGGACGAAGTTAACTGACAGTGCTATAGCATAGGCCAGCCCCAGTTTATATTAAACTCTATATAGAGAATGGTATTGAATCAAAACCCAAACTTGGAATTGAAACTTCATATTTTAACACATGATTCCCCACACCTTGGCGGTCATTTTGAGCCTATTCCCGTCCAATTCCGTGACGGGCCGATTTGATTCTAACGAAAGCACCCTTTTTAACAGGCCGCCGACCTTGCGGGCCGTTTTTGAAGGGCTTGGGCTATCCCAGCATTCCAAGTGAATAGCTGGAAAAATTCGCCTTGGCCTGGGCTTCGAAACGCTGGCTTCGGTTTGTTCGTGCGACGTTTCTAAGCGCCTCAAATAAGGGGACGAAGTTAACTGACAGTGCTATAGCATAGGCCAGCCCCAGTTTATATTAAACTCTATATAGAGAATGGTATTGAATCAAAACCCAAACTTGGAATTGAAACTTCATATTTTAACACATGATTCCCCACACCTTGGCGGTCATTTTGAGCCTATTCCCGTCCAATTCCGTGACGGGCCGATTTGATTCTAACGAAAGCACCCTTTTTAACAGGCCGCCGACCTTGCGGGCCGTTTTTGAAGGGCTTGGGCTATCCCAGCATTCCAAGTGAATAGCTGGAAAAATTCGCCTTGGCCTGGGCTTCGAAACGCTGGCTTCGGTTTGTTCGTGCGACGTTTCTAAGCGCCTCAAATAAGGGGACGAAGTTAACTGACAGTGCTATAGCATAGGCCAGCCCCAGTTTATATTAAACTCTATATAGAGAATGGTATTGAATCAAAACCCAAACTTGGAATTGAAACTTCATATTTTAACACATGATTCCCCACACCTTGGCGGTCATTTTGAGCCTATTCCCGTCCAATTCCGTGACGGGCCGATTTGATTCTAACGAAAGCACCCTTTTTAACAGGCCGCCGACCTTGCGGGCCGTTTTTGAAGGGCTTGGGCTATCCCAGCATTCCAAGTGAATAGCTGGAAAAATTCGCCTTGGCCTGGGCTTCGAAACGCTGGCTTCGGTTTGTTCGTGCGACGTTTCTAAGCGCCTCAAATAAGGGGACGAAGTTAACTGACAGTGCTATAGCATAGGCCAGCCCCAGTTTATATTAAACTCTATATAGAGAATGGTATTGAATCAAAACCCAAACTTGGAATTGAAACTTCATATTTTAACACATGATTCCCCACACCTTGGCGGTCATTTTGAGCCTATTCCCGTCCAATTCCGTGACGGGCCGATTTGATTCTAACGAAAGCACCCTTTTTAACAGGCCGCCGACCTTGCGGGCCGTTTTTGAAGGGCTTGGGCTATCCCAGCATTCCAAGTGAATAGCTGGAAAAATTCGCCTTGGCCTGGGCTTCGAAACGCTGGCTTCGGTTTGTTCGTGCGACGTTTCTAAGCGCCTCAAATAAGGGGACGAAGTTAACTGACAGTGCTATAGCATAGGCCAGCCCCAGTTTATATTAAACTCTATATAGAGAATGGTATTGAATCAAAACCCAAACTTGGAATTGAAACTTCATATTTTAACACATGATTCCCCACACCTTGGCGGTCATTTTGAGCCTATTCCCGTCCAATTCCGTGACGGGCCGATTTGATTCTAACGAAAGCACCCTTTTTAACAGGCCGCCGACCTTGCGGGCCGTTTTTGAAGGGCTTGGGCTATCCCAGCATTCCAAGTGAATAGCTGGAAAAATTCGCCTTGGCCTGGGCTTCGAAACGCTGGCTTCGGTTTGTTCGTGCGACGTTTAAGCGCCTCAAATAAGGGGACGAATTTAACTGACAGTGCTATAGCATAGGCCAGCCCCAGTTTATATTAAACTCTATATAGAGAATGGTATTGAATCAAAATCAAAACCCAAACTTGGAATTGAAACTTCATATTTTAACACATGATTCCCCACCCTTGGCGGTCATTTTGAGCCTATTCCCGTCCAATTCCGTGACGGGCCGATTTGATTCTAACGAAAGCACCCTTTTTAACAGGCCGCCGACCTTGCGGGCCGTTTTTGAAGGGCTTGGGCTATCCCAGCATTCCAAGTGAATAGCTGGAAAAATTCGCCTTGGCCTGGGCTTCGAAACGCTGGCTTCGGTTTGTTCGTGCGACGTTTCTAAGCGCCTCAAATAAGGGGACGAAGTTAACTGACAGTGCTATAGCATAGGCCAGCCCCAGTTTATATTAAACTCTATATAGAGAATGGTATTGAATCAAAACCCAAACTTGGAATTGAAACTTCATATTTTAACACATGATTCCCCACACCTTGGCGGTCATTTTGAGCCTATTCCCGTCCAATTCCGTGACGGGCCGATTTGATTCTAACGAAAGCACCCTTTTTAACAGGCCGCCGACCTTGCGGGCCGTTTTTGAAGGGCTTGGGCTATCCCAGCATTCCAAGTGAATAGCTGGAAAAATTCGCCTTGGCCTGGGCTTCGAAACGCTGGCTTCGGTTTGTTCGTGCGACGTTTCTAAGCGCCTCAAATAAGGGGACGAAGTTAACTGACAGTGCTATAGCATAGGCCAGCCCCAGTTTATATTAAACTCTATATAGAGAATGGTATTGAATCAAAACCCAAACTTGGAATTGAAACTTCATATTTTAACACATGATTCCCCACACCTTGGCGGTCATTTTGAGCCTATTCCCGTCCAATTCCGTGACGGGCCGATTTGATTCTAACGAAAGCACCCTTTTTAACAGGCCGCCGACCTTGCGGGCCGTTTTTGAAGGGCTTGGGCTATCCCAGCATTCCAAGTGAATAGCTGGAAAAATTCGCCTTGGCCTGGGCTTCGAAACGCTGGCTTCGGTTTGTTCGTGCGACGTTTCTAAGCGCCTCAAATAAGGGGACGAAGTTAACTGACAGTGCTATAGCATAGGCCAGCCCCAGTTTATATTAAACTCTATATAGAGAATGGTATTGAATCAAAACCCAAACTTGGAATTGAAACTTCATATTTTAACACATGATTCCCCACACCTTGGCGGTCATTTTGAGCCTATTCCCGTCCAATTCCGTGACGGGCCGATTTGATTCTAACGAAAGCACCCTTTTTAACAGGCCGCCGACCTTGCGGGCCGTTTTTGAAGGGCTTGGGCTATCCCAGCATTCCAAGTGAATAGCTGGAAAAATTCGCCTTGGCCTGGGCTTCGAAACGCTGGCTTCGGTTTGTTCGTGCGACGTTTCTAAGCGCCTCAAATAAGGGGACGAAGTTAACTGACAGTGCTATAGCATAGGCCAGCCCCAGTTTATATTAAACTCTATATAGAGAATGGTATTGAATCAAAACCCAAACTTGGAATTGAAACTTCATATTTTAACACATGATTCCCCACACCTTGGCGGTCATTTTGAGCCTATTCCCGTCCAATTCCGTGACGGGCCGATTTGATTCTAACGAAAGCACCCTTTTTAACAGGCCGCCGACCTTGCGGGCCGTTTTTGAAGGGCTTGGGCTATCCCAGCATTCCAAGTGAATAGCTGGAAAAATTCGCCTTGGCCTGGGCTTCGAAACGCTGGCTTCGGTTTGTTCGTGCGACGTTTCTAAGCGCCTCAAATAAGGGGACGAAGTTAACTGACAGTGCTATAGCATAGGCCAGCCCCAGTTTATATTAAACTCTATATAGAGAATGGTATTGAATCAAAACCCAAACTTGGAATTGAAACTTCATATTTTAACACATGATTCCCCACACCTTGGCGGTCATTTTGAGCCTATTCCCGTCCAATTCCGTGACGGGCCGATTTGATTCTAACGAAAGCACCCTTTTTAACAGGCCGCCGACCTTGCGGGCCGTTTTTGAAGGGCTTGGGCTATCCCAGCATTCCAAGTGAATAGCTGGAAAAATTCGCCTTGGCCTGGGCTTCGAAACGCTGGCTTCGGTTTGTTCGTGCGACGTTTCTAAGCGCCTCAAATAAGGGGACGAAGTTAACTGACAGTGCTATAGCATAGGCCAGCCCCAGTTTATATTAAACTCTATATAGAGAATGGTATTGAATCAAAACCCAAACTTGGAATTGAAACTTCATATTTTAACACATGATTCCCCACACCTTGGCGGTCATTTTGAGCCTATTCCCGTCCAATTCCGTGACGGGCCGATTTGATTCTAACGAAAGCACCCTTTTTAACAGGCCGCCGACCTTGCGGGCCGTTTTTGAAGGGCTTGGGCTATCCCAGCATTCCAAGTGAATAGCTGGAAAAATTCGCCTTGGCCTGGGCTTCGAAACGCTGGCTTCGGTTTGTTCGTGCGACGTTTCTAAGCGCCTCAAATAAGGGGACGAAGTTAACTGACAGTGCTATAGCATAGGCCAGCCCCAGTTTATATTAAACTCTATATAGAGAATGGTATTGAATCAAAACCCAAACTTGGAATTGAAACTTCATATTTTAACACATGATTCCCCACACCTTGGCGGTCATTTTGAGCCTATTCCCGTCCAATTCCGTGACGGGCCGATTTGATTCTAACGAAAGCACCCTTTTTAACAGGCCGCCGACCTTGCGGGCCGTTTTTGAAGGGCTTGGGCTATCCCAGCATTCCAAGTGAATAGCTGGAAAAATTCGCCTTGGCCTGGGCTTCGAAACGCTGGCTTCGGTTTGTTCGTGCGACGTTTCTAAGCGCCTCAAATAAGGGGACGAAGTTAACTGACAGTGCTATAGCATAGGCCAGCCCCAGTTTATATTAAACTCTATATAGAGAATGGTATTGAATCAAAACCCAAACTTGGAATTGAAACTTCATATTTTAACACATGATTCCCCACACCTTGGCGGTCATTTTGAGCCTATTCCCGTCCAATTCCGTGACGGGCCGATTTGATTCTAACGAAAGCACCCTTTTTAACAGGCCGCCGACCTTGCGGGCCGTTTTTGAAGGGCTTGGGCTATCCCAGCATTCCAAGTGAATAGCTGGAAAAATTCGCCTTGGCCTGGGCTTCGAAACGCTGGCTTCGGTTTGTTCGTGCGACGTTTCTAAGCGCCTCAAATAAGGGGACGAAGTTAACTGACAGTGCTATAGCATAGGCCAGCCCCAGTTTATATTAAACTCTATATAGAGAATGGTATTGAATCAAAACCCAAACTTGGAATTGAAACTTCATATTTTAACACATGATTCCCCACACCTTGGCGGTCATTTTGAGCCTATTCCCGTCCAATTCCGTGACGGGCCGATTTGATTCTAACGAAAGCACCCTTTTTAACAGGCCGCCGACCTTGCGGGCCGTTTTTGAAGGGCTTGGGCTATCCCAGCATTCCAAGTGAATAGCTGGAAAAATTCGCCTTGGCCTGGGCTTCGAAACGCTGGCTTCGGTTTGTTCGTGCGACGTTTCTAAGCGCCTCAAATAAGGGGACGAAGTTAACTGACAGTGCTATAGCATAGGCCAGCCCCAGTTTATATTAAACTCTATATAGAGAATGGTATTGAATCAAAACCCAAACTTGGAATTGAAACTTCATATTTTAACACATGATTCCCCACACCTTGGCGGTCATTTTGAGCCTATTCCCGTCCAATTCCGTGACGGGCCGATTTGATTCTAACGAAAGCACCCTTTTTAACAGGCCGCCGACCTTGCGGGCCGTTTTTGAAGGGCTTGGGCTATCCCAGCATTCCAAGTGAATAGCTGGAAAAATTCGCCTTGGCCTGGGCTTCGAAACGCTGGCTTCGGTTTGTTCGTGCGACGTTTCTAAGCGCCTCAAATAAGGGGACGAAGTTAACTGACAGTGCTATAGCATAGGCCAGCCCCAGTTTATATTAAACTCTATATAGAGAATGGTATTGAATCAAAACCCAAACTTGGAATTGAAACTTCATATTTTAACACATGATTCCCCACACCTTGGCGGTCATTTTGAGCCTATTCCCGTCCAATTCCGTGACGGGCCGATTTGATTCTAACGAAAGCACCCTTTTTAACAGGCCGCCGACCTTGCGGGCCGTTTTTGAAGGGCTTGGGCTATCCCAGCATTCCAAGTGAATAGCTGGAAAAATTCGCCTTGGCCTGGGCTTCGAAACGCTGGCTTCGGTTTGTTCGTGCGACGTTTCTAAGCGCCTCAAATAAGGGGACGAAGTTAACTGACAGTGCTATAGCATAGGCCAGCCCCAGTTTATATTAAACTCTATATAGAGAATGGTATTGAATCAAAACCCAAACTTGGAATTGAAACTTCATATTTTAACACATGATTCCCCACACCTTGGCGGTCATTTTGAGCCTATTCCCGTCCAATTCCGTGACGGGCCGATTTGATTCTAACGAAAGCACCCTTTTTAACAGGCCGCCGACCTTGCGGGCCGTTTTTGAAGGGCTTGGGCTATCCCAGCATTCCAAGTGAATAGCTGGAAAAATTCGCCTTGGCCTGGGCTTCGAAACGCTGGCTTCGGTTTGTTCGTGCGACGTTTCTAAGCGCCTCAAATAAGGGGACGAAGTTAACTGACAGTGCTATAGCATAGGCCAGCCCCAGTTTATATTAAACTCTATATAGAGAATGGTATTGAATCAAAACCCAAACTTGGAATTGAAACTTCATATTTTAACACATGATTCCCCACACCTTGGCGGTCATTTTGAGCCTATTCCCGTCCAATTCCGTGACGGGCCGATTTGATTCTAACGAAAGCACCCTTTTTAACAGGCCGCCGACCTTGCGGGCCGTTTTTGAAGGGCTTGGGCTATCCCAGCATTCCAAGTGAATAGCTGGAAAAATTCGCCTTGGCCTGGGCTTCGAAACGCTGGCTTCGGTTTGTTCGTGCGACGTTTCTAAGCGCCTCAAATAAGGGGACGAAGTTAACTGACAGTGCTATAGCATAGGCCAGCCCCAGTTTATATTAAACTCTATATAGAGAATGGTATTGAATCAAAACCCAAACTTGGAATTGAAACTTCATATTTTAACACATGATTCCCCACACCTTGGCGGTCATTTTGAGCCTATTCCCGTCCAATTCCGTGACGGGCCGATTTGATTCTAACGAAAGCACCCTTTTTAACAGGCCGCCGACCTTGCGGGCCGTTTTTGAAGGGCTTGGGCTATCCCAGCATTCCAAGTGAATAGCTGGAAAAATTCGCCTTGGCCTGGGCTTCGAAACGCTGGCTTCGGTTTGTTCGTGCGACGTTTCTAAGCGCCTCAAATAAGGGGACGAAGTTAACTGACAGTGCTATAGCATAGGCCAGCCCCAGTTTATATTAAACTCTATATAGAGAATGGTATTGAATCAAAACCCAAACTTGGAATTGAAACTTCATATTTTAACACATGATTCCCCACACCTTGGCGGTCATTTTGAGCCTATTCCCGTCCAATTCCGTGACGGGCCGATTTGATTCTAACGAAAGCACCCTTTTTAACAGGCCGCCGACCTTGCGGGCCGTTTTTGAAGGGCTTGGGCTATCCCAGCATTCCAAGTGAATAGCTGGAAAAATTCGCCTTGGCCTGGGCTTCGAAACGCTGGCTTCGGTTTGTTCGTGCGACGTTTCTAAGCGCCTCAAATAAGGGGACGAAGTTAACTGACAGTGCTATAGCATAGGCCAGCCCCAGTTTATATTAAACTCTATATAGAGAATGGTATTGAATCAAAACCCAAACTTGGAATTGAAACTTCATATTTTAACACATGATTCCCCACACCTTGGCGGTCATTTTGAGCCTATTCCCGTCCAATTCCGTGACGGGCCGATTTGATTCTAACGAAAGCACCCTTTTTAACAGGCCGCCGACCTTGCGGGCCGTTTTTGAAGGGCTTGGGCTATCCCAGCATTCCAAGTGAATAGCTGGAAAAATTCGCCTTGGCCTGGGCTTCGAAACGCTGGCTTCGGTTTGTTCGTGCGACGTTTCTAAGCGCCTCAAATAAGGGGACGAAGTTAACTGACAGTGCTATAGCATAGGCCAGCCCCAGTTTATATTAAACTCTATATAGAGAATGGTATTGAATCAAAACCCAAACTTGGAATTGAAACTTCATATTTTAACACATGATTCCCCACACCTTGGCGGTCATTTTGAGCCTATTCCCGTCCAATTCCGTGACGGGCCGATTTGATTCTAACGAAAGCACCCTTTTTAACAGGCCGCCGACCTTGCGGGCCGTTTTTGAAGGGCTTGGGCTATCCCAGCATTCCAAGTGAATAGCTGGAAAAATTCGCCTTGGCCTGGGCTTCGAAACGCTGGCTTCGGTTTGTTCGTGCGACGTTTCTAAGCGCCTCAAATAAGGGGACGAAGTTAACTGACAGTGCTATAGCATAGGCCAGCCCCAGTTTATATTAAACTCTATATAGAGAATGGTATTGAATCAAAACCCAAACTTGGAATTGAAACTTCATATTTTAACACATGATTCCCCACACCTTGGCGGTCATTTTGAGCCTATTCCCGTCCAATTCCGTGACGGGCCGATTTGATTCTAACGAAAGCACCCTTTTTAACAGGCCGCCGACCTTGCGGGCCGTTTTTGAAGGGCTTGGGCTATCCCAGCATTCCAAGTGAATAGCTGGAAAAATTCGCCTTGGCCTGGGCTTCGAAACGCTGGCTTCGGTTTGTTCGTGCGACGTTTCTAAGCGCCTCAAATAAGGGGACGAAGTTAACTGACAGTGCTATAGCATAGGCCAGCCCCAGTTTATATTAAACTCTATATAGAGAATGGTATTGAATCAAAACCCAAACTTGGAATTGAAACTTCATATTTTAACACATGATTCCCCACACCTTGGCGGTCATTTTGAGCCTATTCCCGTCCAATTCCGTGACGGGCCGATTTGATTCTAACGAAAGCACCCTTTTTAACAGGCCGCCGACCTTGCGGGCCGTTTTTGAAGGGCTTGGGCTATCCCAGCATTCCAAGTGAATAGCTGGAAAAATTCGCCTTGGCCTGGGCTTCGAAACGCTGGCTTCGGTTTGTTCGTGCGACGTTTCTAAGCGCCTCAAATAAGGGGACGAAGTTAACTGACAGTGCTATAGCATAGGCCAGCCCCAGTTTATATTAAACTCTATATAGAGAATGGTATTGAATCAAAACCCAAACTTGGAATTGAAACTTCATATTTTAACACATGATTCCCCACACCTTGGCGGTCATTTTGAGCCTATTCCCGTCCAATTCCGTGACGGGCCGATTTGATTCTAACGAAAGCACCCTTTTTAACAGGCCGCCGACCTTGCGGGCCGTTTTTGAAGGGCTTGGGCTATCCCAGCATTCCAAGTGAATAGCTGGAAAAATTCGCCTTGGCCTGGGCTTCGAAACGCTGGCTTCGGTTTGTTCGTGCGACGTTTCTAAGCGCCTCAAATAAGGGGACGAAGTTAACTGACAGTGCTATAGCATAGGCCAGCCCCAGTTTATATTAAACTCTATATAGAGAATGGTATTGAATCAAAACCCAAACTTGGAATTGAAACTTCATATTTTAACACATGATTCCCCACACCTTGGCGGTCATTTTGAGCCTATTCCCGTCCAATTCCGTGACGGGCCGATTTGATTCTAACGAAAGCACCCTTTTTAACAGGCCGCCGACCTTGCGGGCCGTTTTTGAAGGGCTTGGGCTATCCCAGCATTCCAAGTGAATAGCTGGAAAAATTCGCCTTGGCCTGGGCTTCGAAACGCTGGCTTCGGTTTGTTCGTGCGACGTTTCTAAGCGCCTCAAATAAGGGGACGAAGTTAACTGACAGTGCTATAGCATAGGCCAGCCCCAGTTTATATTAAACTCTATATAGAGAATGGTATTGAATCAAAACCCAAACTTGGAATTGAAACTTCATATTTTAACACATGATTCCCCACACCTTGGCGGTCATTTTGAGCCTATTCCCGTCCAATTCCGTGACGGGCCGATTTGATTCTAACGAAAGCACCCTTTTTAACAGGCCGCCGACCTTGCGGGCCGTTTTTGAAGGGCTTGGGCTATCCCAGCATTCCAAGTGAATAGCTGGAAAAATTCGCCTTGGCCTGGGCTTCGAAACGCTGGCTTCGGTTTGTTCGTGCGACGTTTCTAAGCGCCTCAAATAAGGGGACGAAGTTAACTGACAGTGCTATAGCATAGGCCAGCCCCAGTTTATATTAAACTCTATATAGAGAATGGTATTGAATCAAAACCCAAACTTGGAATTGAAACTTCATATTTTAACACATGATTCCCCACACCTTGGCGGTCATTTTGAGCCTATTCCCGTCCAATTCCGTGACGGGCCGATTTGATTCTAACGAAAGCACCCTTTTTAACAGGCCGCCGACCTTGCGGGCCGTTTTTGAAGGGCTTGGGCTATCCCAGCATTCCAAGTGAATAGCTGGAAAAATTCGCCTTGGCCTGGGCTTCGAAACGCTGGCTTCGGTTTGTTCGTGCGACGTTTCTAAGCGCCTCAAATAAGGGGACGAAGTTAACTGACAGTGCTATAGCATAGGCCAGCCCCAGTTTATATTAAACTCTATATAGAGAATGGTATTGAATCAAAACCCAAACTTGGAATTGAAACTTCATATTTTAACACATGATTCCCCACACCTTGGCGGTCATTTTGAGCCTATTCCCGTCCAATTCCGTGACGGGCCGATTTGATTCTAACGAAAGCACCCTTTTTAACAGGCCGCCGACCTTGCGGGCCGTTTTTGAAGGGCTTGGGCTATCCCAGCATTCCAAGTGAATAGCTGGAAAAATTCGCCTTGGCCTGGGCTTCGAAACGCTGGCTTCGGTTTGTTCGTGCGACGTTTCTAAGCGCCTCAAATAAGGGGACGAAGTTAACTGACAGTGCTATAGCATAGGCCAGCCCCAGTTTATATTAAACTCTATATAGAGAATGGTATTGAATCAAAACCCAAACTTGGAATTGAAACTTCATATTTTAACACATGATTCCCCACACCTTGGCGGTCATTTTGAGCCTATTCCCGTCCAATTCCGTGACGGGCCGATTTGATTCTAACGAAAGCACCCTTTTTAACAGGCCGCCGACCTTGCGGGCCGTTTTTGAAGGGCTTGGGCTATCCCAGCATTCCAAGTGAATAGCTGGAAAAATTCGCCTTGGCCTGGGCTTCGAAACGCTGGCTTCGGTTTGTTCGTGCGACGTTTCTAAGCGCCTCAAATAAGGGGACGAAGTTAACTGACAGTGCTATAGCATAGGCCAGCCCCAGTTTATATTAAACTCTATATAGAGAATGGTATTGAATCAAAACCCAAACTTGGAATTGAAACTTCATATTTTAACACATGATTCCCCACACCTTGGCGGTCATTTTGAGCCTATTCCCGTCCAATTCCGTGACGGGCCGATTTGATTCTAACGAAAGCACCCTTTTTAACAGGCCGCCGACCTTGCGGGCCGTTTTTGAAGGGCTTGGGCTATCCCAGCATTCCAAGTGAATAGCTGGAAAAATTCGCCTTGGCCTGGGCTTCGAAACGCTGGCTTCGGTTTGTTCGTGCGACGTTTCTAAGCGCCTCAAATAAGGGGACGAAGTTAACTGACAGTGCTATAGCATAGGCCAGCCCCAGTTTATATTAAACTCTATATAGAGAATGGTATTGAATCAAAACCCAAACTTGGAATTGAAACTTCATATTTTAACACATGATTCCCCACACCTTGGCGGTCATTTTGAGCCTATTCCCGTCCAATTCCGTGACGGGCCGATTTGATTCTAACGAAAGCACCCTTTTTAACAGGCCGCCGACCTTGCGGGCCGTTTTTGAAGGGCTTGGGCTATCCCAGCATTCCAAGTGAATAGCTGGAAAAATTCGCCTTGGCCTGGGCTTCGAAACGCTGGCTTCGGTTTGTTCGTGCGACGTTTCTAAGCGCCTCAAATAAGGGGACGAAGTTAACTGACAGTGCTATAGCATAGGCCAGCCCCAGTTTATATTAAACTCTATATAGAGAATGGTATTGAATCAAAACCCAAACTTGGAATTGAAACTTCATATTTTAACACATGATTCCCCACACCTTGGCGGTCATTTTGAGCCTATTCCCGTCCAATTCCGTGACGGGCCGATTTGATTCTAACGAAAGCACCCTTTTTAACAGGCCGCCGACCTTGCGGGCCGTTTTTGAAGGGCTTGGGCTATCCCAGCATTCCAAGTGAATAGCTGGAAAAATTCGCCTTGGCCTGGGCTTCGAAACGCTGGCTTCGGTTTGTTCGTGCGACGTTTCTAAGCGCCTCAAATAAGGGGACGAAGTTAACTGACAGTGCTATAGCATAGGCCAGCCCCAGTTTATATTAAACTCTATATAGAGAATGGTATTGAATCAAAACCCAAACTTGGAATTGAAACTTCATATTTTAACACATGATTCCCCACACCTTGGCGGTCATTTTGAGCCTATTCCCGTCCAATTCCGTGACGGGCCGATTTGATTCTAACGAAAGCACCCTTTTTAACAGGCCGCCGACCTTGCGGGCCGTTTTTGAAGGGCTTGGGCTATCCCAGCATTCCAAGTGAATAGCTGGAAAAATTCGCCTTGGCCTGGGCTTCGAAACGCTGGCTTCGGTTTGTTCGTGCGACGTTTCTAAGCGCCTCAAATAAGGGGACGAAGTTAACTGACAGTGCTATAGCATAGGCCAGCCCCAGTTTATATTAAACTCTATATAGAGAATGGTATTGAATCAAAACCCAAACTTGGAATTGAAACTTCATATTTTAACACATGATTCCCCACACCTTGGCGGTCATTTTGAGCCTATTCCCGTCCAATTCCGTGACGGGCCGATTTGATTCTAACGAAAGCACCCTTTTTAACAGGCCGCCGACCTTGCGGGCCGTTTTTGAAGGGCTTGGGCTATCCCAGCATTCCAAGTGAATAGCTGGAAAAATTCGCCTTGGCCTGGGCTTCGAAACGCTGGCTTCGGTTTGTTCGTGCGACGTTTCTAAGCGCCTCAAATAAGGGGACGAAGTTAACTGACAGTGCTATAGCATAGGCCAGCCCCAGTTTATATTAAACTCTATATAGAGAATGGTATTGAATCAAAACCCAAACTTGGAATTGAAACTTCATATTTTAACACATGATTCCCCACACCTTGGCGGTCATTTTGAGCCTATTCCCGTCCAATTCCGTGACGGGCCGATTTGATTCTAACGAAAGCACCCTTTTTAACAGGCCGCCGACCTTGCGGGCCGTTTTTGAAGGGCTTGGGCTATCCCAGCATTCCAAGTGAATAGCTGGAAAAATTCGCCTTGGCCTGGGCTTCGAAACGCTGGCTTCGGTTTGTTCGTGCGACGTTTCTAAGCGCCTCAAATAAGGGGACGAAGTTAACTGACAGTGCTATAGCATAGGCCAGCCCCAGTTTATATTAAACTCTATATAGAGAATGGTATTGAATCAAAACCCAAACTTGGAATTGAAACTTCATATTTTAACACATGATTCCCCACACCTTGGCGGTCATTTTGAGCCTATTCCCGTCCAATTCCGTGACGGGCCGATTTGATTCTAACGAAAGCACCCTTTTTAACAGGCCGCCGACCTTGCGGGCCGTTTTTGAAGGGCTTGGGCTATCCCAGCATTCCAAGTGAATAGCTGGAAAAATTCGCCTTGGCCTGGGCTTCGAAACGCTGGCTTCGGTTTGTTCGTGCGACGTTTCTAAGCGCCTCAAATAAGGGGACGAAGTTAACTGACAGTGCTATAGCATAGGCCAGCCCCAGTTTATATTAAACTCTATATAGAGAATGGTATTGAATCAAAACCCAAACTTGGAATTGAAACTTCATATTTTAACACATGATTCCCCACACCTTGGCGGTCATTTTGAGCCTATTCCCGTCCAATTCCGTGACGGGCCGATTTGATTCTAACGAAAGCACCCTTTTTAACAGGCCGCCGACCTTGCGGGCCGTTTTTGAAGGGCTTGGGCTATCCCAGCATTCCAAGTGAATAGCTGGAAAAATTCGCCTTGGCCTGGGCTTCGAAACGCTGGCTTCGGTTTGTTCGTGCGACGTTTCTAAGCGCCTCAAATAAGGGGACGAAGTTAACTGACAGTGCTATAGCATAGGCCAGCCCCAGTTTATATTAAACTCTATATAGAGAATGGTATTGAATCAAAACCCAAACTTGGAATTGAAACTTCATATTTTAACACATGATTCCCCACACCTTGGCGGTCATTTTGAGCCTATT
>CAKZFK010000161.1:0-28913 GCA_936440205.1 Lepidonotus clava | reverse complement strand
AAGCAGTGCTTTATACCATGCCTTTTTAAAATCAAATAGATGGAAATTATTTTCAATGACATTGTCAAGGTCTAGTATAGCACATTTTATTGTTGTATCACTCAGAGAGTGCTGTTCCCCAGTATAGTTCTCTGTCTTTTAGATAACCTGACTATCATATGAGAAAAGTATGCATTGTTTGAGGGTCAGTGCCCATCTGGAGGGGGTCGGAAACCGCCCTCGAACACTTCCCAGGAGGCTGTGCTTTTCAGGATTTCCTCTCCGCATCCAGGGGTATCTTTCTATCTTTTCGGTTCGGGTTTTGGTGGCATTCCTGGGCCTGGGGAGGTGCGGATGCGCCTGTCATATACGCCTACATTTTTTTTAGGCCTGGCCACAGATCCCCTGTCTCCATAACCTCCATAACCTCCATAACCTACCTCCACCTCTTCCTAGGAGAATGGTGGAAGCCTCATACCATCTTATTTTACCACTGAAGTCAAGTAATTTAACCAATATATTTTTCAAAGGATGGTTATTATCTATCAGAAATATTAATGCAAATTAATCTGAGAGACTACTGATTTCTTCAAGGCTGAAGCAGTGCTTTATACCATGCCTTTTTAAAATCAAATAGATGGAAATTATTTTCAATGACATTGTCAAGGTCTAGTATAGCACATTTTATTGTTGTATCACTCAGAGAGTGCTGTTCCCCAGTATAGTTCTCTGTCTTTTAGATAACCTGACTATCATATGAGAAAAGTATGCATTGTTTGAGGGTCAGTGCCCATCTGGAGGGGGTCGGAAACCGCCCTCGAACACTTCCCAGGAGGCTGTGCTTTTCAGGATTTCCTCTCCGCATCCAGGGGTATCTTTCTATCTTTTCGGTTCGGGTTTTGGTGGCATGCCTGGGCCTGGGGAGGTGCGGATGCGCCTGTCATATACGCCAACAATTTTTTGGGCCTGGCTGTGGCGCTGGGAGGCATTGCCCATCTGGAGGGGGGTCGGAAACCGCCCTGGAACACCTCCCAGGAGGCTGTGCTTTTCAGGATTTCCTCTCCGCATCCAGGGGTATCTTTCTATCTTTTCGGTTCGGGTTTTGGTGGCATTCCTGGGCCTGGGGAGGTGCGGATGCGCCTGTCATATACGCCTACATTTTTTTTAGGCCTGGCCACAGATCCCCTGTCTCCATAACCTCCATAACCTCCATAACCTACCTCCACCTCTTCCTAGGAGAATGGTGGAAGCCTCATACCATCTTATTTTACCACTGAAGTCAAGTAATTTAACCAATATATTTTTCAAAGGATGGTTATTATCTATCAGAAATATTAATGCAAATTAATCTGAGAGACTACTGATTTCTTCAAGGCTGAAGCAGTGCTTTATACCATGCCTTTTTAAAATCAAATAGATGGAAATTATTTTCAATGACATTGTCAAGGTCTAGTATAGCACATTTTATTGTTGTATCACTCAGAGAGTGCTGTTCCCCAGTATAGTTCTCTGTCTTTTAGATAACCTGACTATCATATGAGAAAAGTATGCATTGTTTGAGGGTCAGTGCCCATCTGGAGGGGGGTCGGAAACCGCCCTGGAACACCTCCCAGGAGGCTGTGCTTTTCAGGATTTCCTCTCCGCATCCAGGGGTATCTTTCTATCTTTTCGGTTCGGGTTTTGGTGGCATGCCTGGGCCTGGGGAGGTGCGGATGCGCCTGTCATATACGCCTACATTTTTTTTAGGCCTGGCCACAGATCCCCTGTCTCCATAACCTCCATAACCTCCATAACCTACCTCCACCTCTTCCTAGGAGAATGGTGGAAGCCTCATACCATCTTATTTTACCACTGAAGTCAAGTAATTTAACCAATATATTTTTCAAAGGATGGTTATTATCTATCAGAAATATTAATGCAAATTAATCTGAGAGACTACTGATTTCTTCAAGGCTGAAGCAGTGCTTTATACCATGCCTTTTTAAAATCAAATAGATGGAAATTATTTTCAATGACATTGTCAAGGTCTAGTATAGCACATTTTATTGTTGTATCACTCAGAGAGTGCTGTTCCCCAGTATAGTTCTCTGTCTTTTAGATAACCTGACTATCATATGAGAAAAGTATGCATTGTTTGAGGGTCAGTGCCCATCTGGAGGGGGTCGGAAACCGCCCTCGAACACTTCCCAGGAGGCTGTGCTTTTCAGGATTTCCTCTCCGCATCCAGGGGTATCTTTCTATCTTTTCGGTTCGGGTTTTGGTGGCATTCCTGGGCCTGGGGAGGTGCGGATGCGCCTGTCATATACGCCTACATTTTTTTTAGGCCTGGCCACAGATCCCCTGTCTCCATAACCTCCATAACCTCCATAACCTACCTCCACCTCTTCCTAGGAGAATGGTGGAAGCCTCATACCATCTTATTTTACCACTGAAGTCAAGTAATTTAACCAATATATTTTTCAAAGGATGGTTATTATCTATCAGAAATATTAATGCAAATTAATCTGAGAGACTACTGATTTCTTCAAGGCTGAAGCAGTGCTTTATACCATGCCTTTTTAAAATCAAATAGATGGAAATTATTTTCAATGACATTGTCAAGGTCTAGTATAGCACATTTTATTGTTGTATCACTCAGAGAGTGCTGTTCCCCAGTATAGTTCTCTGTCTTTTAGATAACCTGACTATCATATGAGAAAAGTATGCATTGTTTGAGGGTCAGTGCCCATCTGGAGGGGGTCGGAAACCGCCCTCGAACACATCCCAGGAGGCTGTGCTTTTCAGGATTTCCTCTCCGCATCCAGGGGTATCTTTCTATCTTTTCGGTTCGGGTTTTGGTGGCATTCCTGGGCCTGGGGAGGTGCGGATGCGCCTGTCATATACGCCTACATTTTTTTTAGGCCTGGCCACAGATCCCCTGTCTCCATAACCTCCATAACCTCCATAACCTACCTCCACCTCTTCCTAGGAGAATGGTGGAAGCCTCATACCATCTTATTTTACCACTGAAGTCAAGTAATTTAACCAATATATTTTTCAAAGGATGGTTATTATCTATCAGAAATATTAATGCAAATTAATCTGAGAGACTACTGATTTCTTCAAGGCTGAAGCAGTGCTTTATACCATGCCTTTTTAAAATCAAATAGATGGAAATTATTTTCAATGACATTGTCAAGGTCTAGTATAGCACATTTTATTGTTGTATCACTCAGAGAGTGCTGTTCCCCAGTATAGTTCTCTGTCTTTTAGATAACCTGACTATCATATGAGAAAAGTATGCATTGTTTGAGGGTCAGTGCCCATCTGGAGGGGGTCGGAAACCGCCCTCGAACACTTCCCAGGAGGCTGTGCTTTTCAGGATTTCCTCTCCGCATCCAGGGGTATCTTTCTATCTTTTCGGTTCGGGTTTTGGTGGCATGCCTGGGCCTGGGGAGGTGCGGATGCGCCTGTCATATACGCCAACAATTTTTTTGGGCCTGGCTGTGGCGCTGGGAGGCATTGCCCATCTGGAGGGGGGGTCGGAAACCGCCCTGGAACACCTCCCAGGAGGCTGTGCTTTTCAGGATTTCCTCTCCGCATCCAGGGGTATCTTTCTATCTTTTCGGTTCGGGTTTTGGTGGCATTCCTGGGCTCTGGGGAGGTGCGGATGCGCCTGTCATATACGCCTACATTTTTTTTAGGCCTGGCCACAGATCCCCTGTCTCCATAACCTCCATAACCTCCATAACCTACCTCCACCTCTTCCTAGGAGAATGGTGGAAGCCTCATACCATCTTATTTTACCACTGAAGTCAAGTAATTTAACCAATATATTTTTCAAAGGATGGTTATTATCTATCAGAAATATTAATGCAAATTAATCTGAGAGACTACTGATTTCTTCAAGGCTGAAGCAGTGCTTTATACCATGCCTTTTTAAAATCAAATAGATGGAAATTATTTTCAATGACATTGTCAAGGTCTAGTATAGCACATTTTATTGTTGTATCACTCAGAGAGTGCTGTTCCCCAGTATAGTTCTCTGTCTTTTAGATAACCTGACTATCATATGAGAAAAGTATGCATTGTTTGAGGGTCAGTGCCCATCTGGAGGGGGGTCGGAAACCGCCCTGGAACACCTCCCAGGAGGCTGTGCTTTTCAGGATTTCCTCTCCGCATCCAGGGGTATCTTTCTATCTTTTCGGTTCGGGTTTTGGTGGCATGCCTGGGCCTGGGGAGGTGCGGATGCGCCTGTCATATACGCCTACATTTTTTTTAGGCCTGGCCACAGATCCCCTGTCTCCATAACCTCCATAACCTCCATAACCTACCTCCACCTCTTCCTAGGAGAATGGTGGAAGCCTCATACCATCTTATTTTACCACTGAAGTCAAGTAATTTAACCAATATATTTTTCAAAGGATGGTTATTATCTATCAGAAATATTAATGCAAATTAATCTGAGAGACTACTGATTTCTTCAAGGCTGAAGCAGTGCTTTATACCATGCCTTTTTAAAATCAAATAGATGGAAATTATTTTCAATGACATTGTCAAGGTTAGTATAGCACATTTTATTGTTGTATCACTCAGAGAGTGCTGTTCCCCAGTATAGTTCTCTGTCTTTTAGATAACCTGACTATCATATGAGAAAAAGTATGCATTGTTTGAGGGTCAGTGCCCATCTGGAGGGGGTCGGAAACCGCCCTCGAACACTTCCCAGGAGGCTGTGCTTTTCAGGATTTCCTCTCCGCATCCAGGGGTATCTTTCTATCTTTTCGGTTCGGGTTTTGGTCGGCATGCCTGGGCCTGGGGAGGTGCGGATGCGCCTGTCATATACGCCTACATTTTTTTTAGGCCTGGCCACAGATCCCCTGTCTCCATAACCTCCATAACCTCCATAACCTACCTCCACCTCTTCCTAGGAGAATGGTGGAAGCCTCATACCATCTTATTTTACCACTGAAGTCAAGTAATTTAACCAATATATTTTTCAAAGGATGGTTATTATCTATCAGAAATATTAATGCAAATTAATCTGAGAGACTACTGATTTCTTCAAGGCTGAAGCAGTGCTTTATACCATGCCTTTTTAAAATCAAATAGATGGAAATTATTTTCAATGACATTGTCAAGGTCTAGTATAGCACATTTTATTGTTGTATCACTCAGAGAGTGCTGTTCCCCAGTATAGTTCTCTGTCTTTTAGATAACCTGACTATCATATGAGAAAAGTATGCATTGTTTGAGGGTCAGTGCCCATCTGGAGGGGGTCGGAAACCGCCCTCGAACACTTCCCAGGAGGCTGTGCTTTTCAGGATTTCCTCTCCGCATCCAGGGGTATCTTTCTATCTTTTCGGTTCGGGTTTTGGTGGCATGCCTGGGCCTGGGGAGGTGCGGATGCGCCTGTCATATACGCCTACATTTTTTTTAGGCCTGGCCACAGATCCCCTGTCTCCATAACCTCCATAACCTCCATAACCTACCTCCACCTCTTCCTAGGAGAATGGTGGAAGCCTCATACCATCTTATTTTACCACTGAAGTCAAGTAATTTAACCAATATATTTTTCAAAGGATGGTTATTATCTATCAGAAATATTAATGCAAATTAATCTGAGAGACTACTGATTTCTTCAAGGCTGAAGCAGTGCTTTATACCATGCCTTTTTAAAATCAAATAGATGGAAATTATTTTCAATGACATTGTCAAGGTCTAGTATAGCACATTTTATTGTTGTATCACTCAGAGAGTGCTGTTCCCCAGTATAGTTCTCTGTCTTTTAGATAACCTGACTATCATATGAGAAAAGTATGCATTGTTTGAGGGTCAGTGCCCATCTGGAGGGGGTCCGGAAACCGCCCTCGAACACTTCCCAGGAGGCTGTGCTTTTCAGGATTTCCTCTCCGCATCCAGGGGTATCTTTCTATCTTTTCGGTTCGGGTTTTGGTGGCATGCCTGGGCCTGGGAGGTGCGGATGCGCCTGTCATATACGCCAACAATTTTTTGGGCCTGGCTGTGGCGCTGGGAGGCATTGCCCATCTGGAGGGGGGTCGGAAACCGCCCTGGAACACCTCCCAGGAGGCTGTGCTTTTCAGGATTTCCTCTCCGCATCCAGGGGTATCTTTCTATCTTTTCGGTTCGGGTTTTGGTGGCATTCCTGGGCCTGGGGAGGTGCGGATGCGCCTGTCATATACGCCTACATTTTTTTTAGGCCTGGCCACAGATCCCCTGTCTCCATAACCTCCATAACCTCCATAACCTACCTCCACCTCTTCCTAGGAGAATGGTGGAAGCCTCATACCATCTTATTTTACCACTGAAGTCAAGTAATTTTAACCAATATATTTTTCAAAGGATGGTTATTATCTATCAGAAATATTAATGCAAATTAATCTGAGAGACTACTGATTTCTTCAAGGCTGAAGCAGTGCTTTATACCATGCCTTTTTAAAATCAAATAGATGGAAATTATTTTCAATGACATTGTCAAGGTCTAGTATAGCACATTTTATTGTTGTATCACTCAGAGAGTGCTGTTCCCCAGTATAGTTCTCTGTCTTTTAGATAACCTGACTATCATATGAGAAAAGTATGCATTGTTTGAGGGTCAGTGCCCCATCTGGAGGGGGGTCGGAAACCGCCCTGGAACACCTCCCAGGAGGCTGTGCTTTTCAGGATTTCCTCTCCGCATCCAGGGGTATCTTTCTATCTTTTCGGTTCGGGTTTTGGTGGCATGCCTGGGCCTGGGGAGGTGCGGATGCGCCTGTCATATACGACCTACATTTTTTTTAGGCCTGGCCACAGATCCCCTGTCTCCATAACCTCCATAACCTCCATAACCTACCTCCACCTCTTCCTAGGAGAATGGTGGAAGCCTCATACCATCTTATTTTACCACTGAAGTCAAGTAATTTAACCAATATATTTTTCAAAGGATGGTTATTATCTATCAGAAATATTAATGCAAATTAATCTGAGAGACTACTGATTTCTTCAAGGCTGAAGCAGTGCTTTATACCATGCCTTTTTAAAATCAAATAGATGGAAATTATTTTCAATGACATTGTCAAGGTCTAGTATAGCACATTTTATTGTTGTATCACTCAGAGAGTGCTGTTCCCCAGTATAGTTCTCTGTCTTTTAGATAACCTGACTATCATATGAGAAAAGTATGCATTGTTTGAGGGTCAGTGCCCATCTGGAGGGGGTCGGAAACCAGCCCTCGAACACTTCCCAGGAGGGCTGTGCTTTTCAGGATTTCCTCTCCGCATCCAGGGGTATCTTTCTATCTTTTCGGTTCGGGTTTTGGTGGCATGCCTGGGCCTGGGGAGGTGCGGATGCGCCTGTCATATACGCCTACATTTTTTTTAGGCCCTGGCCACAGATCCCCTGTCTCCATAACCTCCATAACCTCCATAACCTACCTCCACCTCTTCCTAGGAGAATGGTGGAAGCCTCATACCATCTTATTTTACCACTGAAGTCAAGTAATTTAACCAATATATTTTTCAAAGGATGGTTATTATCTATCAGAAATATTAATGCAAATTAATCTGAGAGACTACTGATTTCTTCAAGGCTGAAGCAGTGCTTTATACCATGCCTTTTTAAAATCAAATAGATGGAAATTATTTTCAATGACATTGTCAAGGTCTAGTATAGCACATTTTATTGTTGTATCACTCAGAGAGTGCTGTTTCCCCAGTATAGTTCTCTGTCTTTTAGATAACCTGACTATCATATGAGAAAAGTATGCATTGTTTGAGGGTCAGTGCCCATCTGGAGGGGGTCGGAAACCGCCCTCGAACACTTCCCAGGAGGCTGTGCTTTTCAGGATTTCCTCTCCGCATCCAGGGGTATCTTTCTATCTTTTCGGTTCGGGTTTTGGTGGCATGCCTGGGCCTGGGGAGGTGCGGATGCGCCTGTCATATACGCCTACATTTTTTTTAGGCCTGGCCACAGATCCCCTGTCTCCATAACTAACCTCCATAACCTCCATAACCTACCTCCACCTCTTCCTAGGAGAATGGTGGAAGCCTCATACCATCTTATTTTACCACTGAAGTCAAGTAATTTAACCAATATATTTTTCAAAGGATGGTTATTATCTATCAGAAATATTAATGCAAATTAATCTGAGAGACTACTGATTTCTTCAAGGCTGAAGCAGTGCTTTATACCATGCCTTTTTAAAATCAAATAGATGGAAATTATTTTCAATGACATTGTCAAGGTCTAGTATAGCACATTTTATTGTTGTATCACTCAGAGAGTGCTGTTCCCCAGTATAGTTCTCTGTCTTTTAGATAACCTGACTATCATATGAGAAAAGTATGCATTGTTTGAGGGTCAGTGCCCATCTGGAGGGGGTCGGAAACCGCCCTCGAACACTTCCCAGGAGGCTGTGCTTTTCAGGATTTCCTCTCCGCATCCAGGGGTATCTTTCTATCTTTTCGGTTCGGGTTTTGGTGGCATGCCTGGGCCTGGGGAGGTGCGGATGCGCCTGTCATATACGCCAACAATTTTTTGGGCCTGGCTGTGGCGCTGGGAGGCATTGCCCATCTGGAGGGGGGTCGGAAACCGCCCTGGAACACCTCCCAGGAGGCTGTGCTTTTCAGGATTTCCTCTCCGCATCCAGGGGTATCTTTCTATCTTTTCGGTTCGGGTTTTGGTGGCATTCCTGGGCCTGGGGAGGTGCGGATGCGCCTGTCATATACGCCTACATTTTTTTTAGGCCTGGCCACAGATCCCCTGTCTCCATAACCTCCATAACCTCCATAACCTACCTCCACCTCTTCCTAGGAGAATGGTGGAAGCCTCATACCATCTTATTTTACCACTGAAGTCAAGTAATTTAACCAATATATTTTTCAAAGGATGGTTATTATCTATCAGAAATATTAATGCAAATTAATCTGAGAGACTACTGATTTCTTCAAGGCTGAAGCAGTGCTTTATACCATGCCTTTTTAAAATCAAATAGATGGAAATTATTTTCAATGACATTGTCAAGGTCTAGTATAGCACATTTTATTGTTGTATCACTCAGAGAGTGCTGTTCCCCAGTATAGTTCTCTGTCTTTTAGATAACCTGACTATCATATGAGAAAAGTATGCATTGTTTGAGGGTCAGTGCCCATCTGGAGGGGGGTCGGAAACCGCCCTGGAACACCTCCCAGGAGGCTGTGCTTTTCAGGATTTCCTCTCCGCATCCAGGGGTATCTTTCTATCTTTTCGGTTCGGGTTTTGGTGGCATGCCTGGGCCTGGGGAGGTGCGGATGCGCCTGTCATATACGCCTACATTTTTTTTAGGCCTGGCCACAGATCCCCTGTCTCCATAACCTCCATAACCTCCATAACCTACCTCCACCTCTTCCTAGGAGAATGGTGGAAGCCTCATACCATCTTATTTTACCACTGAAGTCAAGTAATTTAACCAATATATTTTTCAAAGGATGGTTATTATCTATCAGAAATATTAATGCAAATTAATCTGAGAGACTACTGATTTCTTCAAGGCTGAAGCAGTGCTTTATACCATGCCTTTTTAAAATCAAATAGATGGAAATTATTTTCAATGACATTGTCAAGGTCTAGTATAGCACATTTTATTGTTGTATCACTCAGAGAGTGCTGTTCCCCAGTATAGTTCTCTGTCTTTTAGATAACCTGACTATCATATGAGAAAAGTATGCATTGTTTGAGGGTCAGTGCCCATCTGGAGGGGGTCGGAAACCGCCCTCGAACACTTCCCAGGAGGCTGTGCTTTTCAGGATTTCCTCTCCGCATCCAGGGGTATCTTTCTATCTTTTCGGTTCGGGTTTTGGTGGCATGCCTGGGCCTGGGGAGGTGCGGATGCGCCTGTCATATACGCCTACATTTTTTTTAGGCCTGGCCACAGATCCCCTGTCTCCATAACCTCCATAACCTCCATAACCTACCTCCACCTCTTCCTAGGAGAATGGTGGAAGCCTCATACCATCTTATTTTACCACTGAAGTCAAGTAATTTAACCAATATATTTTTCAAAGGATGGTTATTATCTATCAGAAATATTAATGCAAATTAATCTGAGAGACTACTGATTTCTTCAAGGCTGAAGCAGTGCTTTATACCATGCCTTTTTAAAATCAAATAGATGGAAATTATTTTCAATGACATTGTCAAGGTCTAGTATAGCACATTTTATTGTTGTATCACTCAGAGAGTGCTGTTCCCCAGTATAGTTCTCTGTCTTTTAGATAACCTGACTATCATATGAGAAAAGTATGCATTGTTTGAGGGTCAGTGCCCATCTGGAGGGGGTCGGAAACCGCCCTCGAACACTTCCCAGGAGGCTGTGCTTTTCAGGATTTCCTCTCCGCATCCAGGGGTATCTTTCTATCTTTTCGGTTCGGGTTTTGGTGGCATGCCTGGGCCTGGGGAGGTGCGGATGCGCCTGTCATATACGCCTACATTTTTTTTAGGCCTGGCCACAGATCCCCTGTCTCCATAACCTCCATAACCTCCATAACCTACCTCCACCTCTTCCTAGGAGAATGGTGGAAGCCTCATACCATCTTATTTTACCACTGAAGTCAAGTAATTTAACCAATATATTTTTCAAAGGATGGTTATTATCTATCAGAAATATTAATGCAAATTAATCTGAGAGACTACTGATTTCTTCAAGGCTGAAGCAGTGCTTTATACCATGCCTTTTTAAAATCAAATAGATGGAAATTATTTTCAATGACATTGTCAAGGTCTAGTATAGCACATTTTATTGTTGTATCACTCAGAGAGTGCTGTTCCCCAGTATAGTTCTCTGTCTTTTAGATAACCTGACTATCATATGAGAAAAGTATGCATTGTTTGAGGGTCAGTGCCCATCTGGAGGGGGTCGGAAACCGCCCTCGAACACTTCCCAGGAGGCTGTGCTTTTCAGGATTTCCTCTCCGCATCCAGGGGTATCTTTCTATCTTTTCGGTTCGGGTTTTGGTGGCATGCCTGGGCCTGGGGAGGTGCGGATGCGCCTGTCATATACGCCAACAATTTTTTGGGCCTGGCTGTGGCGCTGGGAGGCATTGCCCATCTGGAGGGGGGTCGGAAACCGCCCTGGAACACCTCCCAGGAGGCTGTGCTTTTCAGGATTTCCTCTCCGCATCCAGGGGTATCTTTCTATCTTTTCGGTTCGGGTTTTGGTGGCATTCCTGGGCCTGGGGAGGTGCGGATGCGCCTGTCATATACGCCTACATTTTTTTTTAGGCCTGGCCACAGATCCCCTGTCTCCATAACCTCCATAACCTCCATAACCTACCTCCACCTCTTCCTAGGAGAATGGTGGAAGCCTCATACCATCTTATTTTACCACTGAAGTCAAGTAATTTAACCAATATATTTTTCAAAGGATGGTTATTATCTATCAGAAATATTAATGCAAATTAATCTGAGAGACTACTGATTTCTTCAAGGCTGAAGCAGTGCTTTATACCATGCCTTTTTAAAATCAAATAGATGGAAATTATTTTCAATGACATTGTCAAGGTCTAGTATAGCACATTTTATTGTTGTATCACTCAGAGAGTGCTGTTCCCCAGTATAGTTCTCTGTCTTTTAGATAACCTGACTATCATATGAGAAAAGTATGCATTGTTTGAGGGTCAGTGCCCATCTGGAGGGGGGTCGGAAACCGCCCTGGAACACCTCCCAGGAGGCTGTGCTTTTCAGGATTTCCTCTCCGCATCCAGGGGTATCTTTCTATCTTTTCGGTTCGGGTTTTGGTGGCATGCCTGGGCCTGGGGAGGTGCGGATGCGCCTGTCATATACGCCTACATTTTTTTTAGGCCTGGCCACAGATCCCCTGTCTCCATAACCTCCATAACCTCCATAACCTACCTCCACCTCTTCCTAGGAGAATGGTGGAAGCCTCATACCATCTTATTTTACCACTGAAGTCAAGTAATTTAACCAATATATTTTTCAAAGGATGGTTATTATCTATCAGAAATATTAATGCAAATTAATCTGAGAGACTACTGATTTCTTCAAGGCTGAAGCAGTGCTTTATACCATGCCTTTTTAAAATCAAATAGATGGAAATTATTTTCAATGACATTGTCAAGGTCTAGTATAGCACATTTTATTGTTGTATCACTCAGAGAGTGCTGTTCCCCAGTATAGTTCTCTGTCTTTTAGATAACCTGACTATCATATGAGAAAAGTATGCATTGTTTGAGGGTCAGTGCCCATCTGGAGGGGGGTCGGAAACCGCCCTCGAACACTTCCCAGGAGGCTGTGCTTTTCAGGATTTCCTCTCCGCATCCAGGGGTATCTTTCTATCTTTTCGGTTCGGGTTTTGGTGGCATGCCTGGGCCTGGGGAGGTGCGGATGCGCCTGTCATATACGCCTACATTTTTTTTAGGCCTGGCCACAGATCCCCTGTCTCCATAACCTCCATAACCTCCATAACCTACCTCCACCTCTTCCTAGGAGAATGGTGGAAGCCTCATACCATCTTATTTTACCACTGAAGTCAAGTAATTTAACCAATATATTTTTCAAAGGATGGTTATTATCTATCAGAAATATTAATGCAAATTAATCTGAGAGACTACTGATTTCTTCAAGGCTGAAGCAGTGCTTTATACCATGCCTTTTTAAAATCAAATAGATGGAAATTATTTTCAATGACATTGTCAAGGTCTAGTATAGCACATTTTATTGTTGTATCACTCAGAGAGTGCTGTTCCCCAGTATAGTTCTCTGTCTTTTAGATAACCTGACTATCATATGAGAAAAGTATGCATTGTTTGAGGGTCAGTGCCCATCTGGAGGGGGTCGGAAACCGCCCTCGAACACTTCCCAGGAGGCTGTGCTTTTCAGGATTTCCTCTCCGCATCCAGGGGTATCTTTCTATCTTTTCGGTTCGGGTTTTGGTGGCATGCCTGGGCCTGGGGAGGTGCGGATGCGCCTGTCATATACGCCTACATTTTTTTTAGGCCTGGCCACAGATCCCCTGTCTCCATAACCTCCATAACCTCCATAACCTACCTCCACCTCTTCCTAGGAGAATGGTGGAAGCCTCATACCATCTTATTTTACCACTGAAGTCAAGTAATTTAACCAATATATTTTTCAAAGGATGGTTATTATCTATCAGAAATATTAATGCAAATTAATCTGAGAGACTACTGATTTCTTCAAGGCTGAAGCAGTGCTTTATACCATGCCTTTTTAAAATCAAATAGATGGAAATTATTTTCAATGACATTGTCAAGGTCTAGTATAGCACATTTTATTGTTGTATCACTCAGAGAGTGCTGTTCCCCAGTATAGTTCTCTGTCTTTTAGATAACCTGACTATCATATGAGAAAAGTATGCATTGTTTGAGGGTCAGTGCCCATCTGGAGGGGGTCGGAAACCGCCCTCGAACACTTCCCAGGAGGCTGTGCTTTTCAGGATTTCCTCTCCGCATCCAGGGGTATCTTTCTATCTTTTCGGTTCGGGTTTTGGTGGCATGCCTGGGCCTGGGGAGGTGCGGATGCGCCTGTCATATACGCCAACAATTTTTTGGGCCTGGCTGTGGCGCTGGGAGGCATTGCCCATCTGGAGGGGGGTCGGAAACCGCCCTGGAACACCTCCCAGGAGGCTGTGCTTTTCAGGATTTCCTCTCCGCATCCAGGGGTATCTTTCTATCTTTTCGGTTCGGGTTTTGGTGGCATTCCTGGGCCTGGGGAGGTGCGGATGCGCCTGTCATATACGCCTACATTTTTTTTAGGCCTGGCCACAGATCCCCTGTCTCCATAACCTCCATAACCTCCATAACCTACCTCCACCTCTTCCTAGGAGAATGGTGGAAGCCTCATACCATCTTATTTTACCACTGAAGTCAAGTAATTTAACCAATATATTTTTCAAAGGATGGTTATTATCTATCAGAAATATTAATGCAAATTAATCTGAGAGACTACTGATTTCTTCAAGGCTGAAGCAGTGCTTTATACCATGCCTTTTTAAAATCAAATAGATGGAAATTATTTTCAATGACATTGTCAAGGTCTAGTATAGCACATTTTATTGTTGTATCACTCAGAGAGTGCTGTTCCCCAGTATAGTTCTCTGTCTTTTAGATAACCTGACTATCATATGAGAAAAGTATGCATTGTTTGAGGGTCAGTGCCCATCTGGAGGGGGGTCGGAAACCGCCCTGGAACACCTCCCAGGAGGCTGTGCTTTTCAGGATTTCCTCTCCGCATCCAGGGGTATCTTTCTATCTTTTCGGTTCGGGTTTTGGTGGCATGCCTGGGCCTGGGGAGGTGCGGATGCGCCTGTCATATACGCCTACATTTTTTTTAGGCCTGGCCACAGATCCCCTGTCTCCATAACCTCCATAACCTCCATAACCTACCTCCACCTCTTCCTAGGAGAATGGTGGAAGCCTCATACCATCTTATTTTACCACTGAAGTCAAGTAATTTAACCAATATATTTTTCAAAGGATGGTTATTATCTATCAGAAATATTAATGCAAATTAATCTGAGAGACTACTGATTTCTTCAAGGCTGAAGCAGTGCTTTATACCATGCCTTTTTAAAATCAAATAGATGGAAATTATTTTCAATGACATTGTCAAGGTCTAGTATAGCACATTTTATTGTTGTATCACTCAGAGAGTGCTGTTCCCCAGTATAGTTCTCTGTCTTTTAGATAACCTGACTATCATATGAGAAAAGTATGCATTGTTTGAGGGTCAGTGCCCATCTGGAGGGGGTCGGAAACCGCCCTCGAACACTTCCCAGGAGGCTGTGCTTTTCAGGATTTCCTCTCCGCATCCAGGGGTATCTTTCTATCTTTTCGGTTCGGGTTGTTGGTGGCATGCCTGGGCCTGGGGAGGTGCGGATGCGCCTGTCATATACGCCTACATTTTTTTTAGGCCTGGCCACAGATCCCCTGTCTCCATAACCTCCATAACCTCCATAACCTACCTCCACCTCTTCCTAGGAGAATGGTGGAAGCCTCATACCATCTTATTTTACCACTGAAGTCAAGTAATTTAACCAATATATTTTTCAAAGGATGGTTATTATCTATCAGAAATATTAATGCAAATTAATCTGAGAGACTACTGATTTCTTCAAGGCTGAAGCAGTGCTTTATACCATGCCTTTTTAAAATCAAATAGATGGAAATTATTTTCAATGACATTGTCAAGGTCTAGTATAGCACATTTTATTGTTGTATCACTCAGAGAGTGCTGTTCCCCAGTATAGTTCTCTGTCTTTTAGATAACCTGACTATCATATGAGAAAAGTATGCATTGTTTGAGGGTCAGTGCCCATCTGGAGGGGGTCGGAAACCGCCCTCGAACACTTCCCAGGAGGCTGTGCTTTTCAGGATTTCCTCTCCGCATCCAGGGGTATCTTTCTATCTTTTCGGTTCGGGTTTTGGTGGCATGCCTGGGCCTGGGGAGGTGCGGATGCGCCTGTCATATACGCCTACATTTTTTTTAGGCCTGGCCACAGATCCCCTGTCTCCATAACCTCCATAACCTCCATAACCTACCTCCACCTCTTCCTAGGAGAATGGTGGAAGCCTCATACCATCTTATTTTACCACTGAAGTCAAGTAATTTAACCAATATATTTTTCAAAGGATGGTTATTATCTATCAGAAATATTAATGCAAATTAATCTGAGAGACTACTGATTTCTTCAAGGCTGAAGCAGTGCTTTATACCATGCCTTTTTAAAATCAAATAGATGGAAATTATTTTCAATGACATTGTCAAGGTCTAGTATAGCACATTTTATTGTTGTATCACTCAGAGAGTGCTGTTCCCCCAGTATAGTTCTCTGTCTTTTAGATAACCTGACTATCATATGAGAAAAGTATGCATTGTTTGAGGGTCAGTGCCCATCTGGAGGGGGTCGGAAACCGCCCTCGAACACTTCCCAGGAGGCTGTGCTTTTCAGGATTTCCTCTCCGCATCCAGGGGTATCTTTCTATCTTTTCGGTTCGGGTTTTGGTGGCATGCCTGGGCCTGGGGAGGTGCGGATGCGCCTGTCATATACGCCAACAATTTTTTGGGCCTGGCTGTGGCGCTGGGAGGCATTGCCCATCTGGAGGGGGGTCGGAAACCGCCCTGGAACACCTCCCAGGAGGCTGTGCTTTTCAGGATTTCCTCTCCGCATCCAGGGGTATCTTTCTATCTTTTCGGTTCGGGTTTTGGTGGCATTCCTGGGCCTGGGGAGGTGCGGATGCGCCTGTCATATACGCCTACATTTTTTTTAGGCCTGGCCACAGATCCCCTGTCTCCATAACCTCCATAACCTCCATAACCTACCTCCACCTCTTCCTAGGAGAATGGTGGAAGCCTCATACCATCTTATTTTACCACTGAAGTCAAGTAATTTAACCAATATATTTTTCAAAGGATGGTTATTATCTATCAGAAATATTAATGCAAATTAATCTGAGAGACTACTGATTTCTTCAAGGCTGAAGCAGTGCTTTATACCATGCCTTTTTAAAATCAAATAGATGGAAATTATTTTCAATGACATTGTCAAGGTCTAGTATAGCACATTTTATTGTTGTATCACTCAGAGAGTGCTGTTCCCCAGTATAGTTCTCTGTCTTTTAGATAACCTGACTATCATATGAGAAAAGTATGCATTGTTTGAGGGTCAGTGCCCATCTGGAGGGGGGTCGGAAACCGCCCTGGAACACCTCCCAGGAGGCTGTGCTTTTCAGGATTTCCTCTCCGCATCCAGGGGTATCTTTCTATCTTTTCGGTTCGGGTTTTGGTGGCATGCCTGGGCCTGGGGAGGTGCGGATGCGCCTGTCATATACGCCTACATTTTTTTTAGGCCTGGCCACAGATCCCCTGTCTCCATAACCTCCATAACCTCCATAACCTACCTCCACCTCTTCCTAGGAGAATGGTGGAAGCCTCATACCATCTTATTTTACCACTGAAGTCAAGTAATTTAACCAATATATTTTTCAAAGGATGGTTATTATCTATCAGAAATATTAATGCAAATTAATCTGAGAGACTACTGATTTCTTCAAGGCTGAAGCAGTGCTTTATACCATGCCTTTTTAAAATCAAATAGATGGAAATTATTTTCAATGACATTGTCAAGGTCTAGTATAGCACATTTTATTGTTGTATCACTCAGAGAGTGCTGTTCCCCAGTATAGTTCTCTGTCTTTTAGATAACCTGACTATCATATGAGAAAAGTATGCATTGTTTGAGGGTCAGTGCCCATCTGGAGGGGGTCGGAAACCGCCCTCGAACACTTCCCAGGAGGCTGTGCTTTTCAGGATTTCCTCTCCGCATCCAGGGGTATCTTTCTATCTTTTCGGTTCGGGTTTTGGTGGCATGCCTGGGCCTGGGGAGGTGCGGATGCGCCTGTCATATACGCCTACATTTTTTTTAGGCCTGGCCACAGATCCCCTGTCTCCATAACCTCCATAACCTCCATAACCTACCTCCACCTCTTCCTAGGAGAATGGTGGAAGCCTCATACCATCTTATTTTACCACTGAAGTCAAGTAATTTAACCAATATATTTTTCAAAGGATGGTTATTATCTATCAGAAATATTAATGCAAATTAATCTGAGAGACTACTGATTTCTTCAAGGCTGAAGCAGTGCTTTATACCATGCCTTTTTAAAATCAAATAGATGGAAATTATTTTCAATGACATTGTCAAGGTCTAGTATAGCACATTTTATTGTTGTATCACTCAGAGAGTGCTGTTCCCCAGTATAGTTCTCTGTCTTTTAGATAACCTGACTATCATATGAGAAAAGTATGCATTGTTTGAGGGTCAGTGCCCATCTGGAGGGGGTCGGAAACCGCCCTCGAACACTTCCCAGGAGGCTGTGCTTTTCAGGATTTCCTCTCCGCATCCAGGGGTATCTTTCTATCTTTTCGGTTCGGGTTTTGGTGGCATGCCTGGGCCTGGGGAGGTGCGGATGCGCCTGTCATATACGCCTACATTTTTTTTAGGCCTGGCCACAGATCCCCTCTGTCTCCATAACCTCCATAACCTCCATAACCTACCTCCACCTCTTCCTAGGAGAATGGTGGAAGCCTCATACCATCTTATTTTACCACTGAAGTCAAGTAATTTAACCAATATATTTTTCAAAGGATGGTTATTATCTATCAGAAATATTAATGCAAATTAATCTGAGAGACTACTGATTTCTTCAAGGCTGAAGCAGTGCTTTATACCATGCCTTTTTAAAATCAAATAGATGGAAATTATTTTCAATGACATTGTCAAGGTCTAGTATAGCACATTTTATTGTTGTATCACTCAGAGAGTGCTGTTCCCCAGTATAGTTCTCTGTCTTTTAGATAACCTGACTATCATATGAGAAAAGTATGCATTGTTTGAGGGTCAGTGCCCATCTGGAGGGGGTCGGAAACCGCCCTCGAACACTTCCCAGGAGGCTGTGCTTTTCAGGATTTCCTCTCCGCATCCAGGGGTATCTTTCTATCTTTTCGGTTCGGGTTTTGGTGGCATGCCTGGGCCTGGGGAGGTGCGGATGCGCCTGTCATATACGCCAACAATTTTTTGGGCCTGGCTGTGGCGCTGGGAGGCATTGCCCACTGGAGGGGGGTCGGAAACCGCCCTGGAACACCTCCCAGGAGGCTGTGCTTTTCAGGATTTCCTCTCCGCATCCAGGGGTATCTTTCTATCTTTTCGGTTCGGGTTTTGGTGGCATTCCTGGGCCTGGGGAGGTGCGGATGCGCCTGTCATATACGCCTACATTTTTTTTAGGCCTGGCCACAGATCCCCTGTCTCCATAACCTCCATAACCTCCATAACCTACCTCCACCTCTTCCTAGGAGAATGGTGGAAGCCTCATACCATCTTATTTTACCACTGAAGTCAAGTAATTTAACCAATATATTTTTCAAAGGATGGTTATTATCTATCAGAAATATTAATGCAAATTAATCTGAGAGACTACTGATTTCTTCAAGGCTGAAGCAGTGCTTTATACCATGCCTTTTTAAAATCAAATAGATGGAAATTATTTTCAATGACATTGTCAAGGTCTAGTATAGCACATTTTATTGTTGTATCACTCAGAGAGTGCTGTTCCCCAGTATAGTTCTCTGTCTTTTAGATAACCTGACTATCATATGAGAAAAGTATGCATTGTTTGAGGGTCAGTGCCCATCTGGAGGGGGGTCGGAAACCGCCCTGGAACACCTCCCAGGAGGCTGTGCTTTTCAGGATTTCCTCTCCGCATCCAGGGGTATCTTTCTATCTTTTCGGTTCGGGTTTTGGTGGCATGCCTGGGCCTGGGGAGGTGCGGATGCGCCTGTCATATACGCCTACATTTTTTTTAGGCCTGGCCACAGATCCCCTGTCTCCATAACCTCCATAACCTCCATAACCTACCTCCACCTCTTCCTAGGAGAATGGTGGAAGCCTCATACCATCTTATTTTACCACTGAAGTCAAGTAATTTAACCAATATATTTTTCAAAGGATGGTTATTATCTATCAGAAATATTAATGCAAATTAATCTGAGAGACTACTGATTTCTTCAAGGCTGAAGCAGTGCTTTATACCATGCCTTTTTAAAATCAAATAGATGGAAATTATTTTCAATGACATTGTCAAGGTCTAGTATAGCACATTTTATTGTTGTATCACTCAGAGAGTGCTGTTCCCCAGTATAGTTCTCTGTCTTTTAGATAACCTGACTATCATATGAGAAAAGTATGCATTGTTTGAGGGTCAGTGCCCATCTGGAGGGGGTCGGAAACCGCCCTCGAACACTTCCCAGGAGGCTGTGCTTTTCAGGATTTCCTCTCCGCATCCAGGGGTATCTTTCTATCTTTTCGGTTCGGGTTTTGGTGGCATTCCTGGGCCTGGGGAGGTGCGGATGCGCCTGTCATATACGCCTACATTTTTTTTAGGCCTGGCCACAGATCCCCTGTCTCCATAACCTCCATAACCTCCATAACCTACCTCCACCTCTTCCTAGGAGAATGGTGGAAGCCTCATACCATCTTATTTTACCACTGAAGTCAAGTAATTTAACCAATATATTTTTCAAAGGATGGTTATTATCTATCAGAAATATTAATGCAAATTAATCTGAGAGACTACTGATTTCTTCAAGGCTGAAGCAGTGCTTTATACCATGCCTTTTTAAAATCAAATAGATGGAAATTATTTTCAATGACATTGTCAAGGTCTAGTATAGCACATTTTATTGTTGTATCACTCAGAGAGTGCTGTTCCCCAGTATAGTTCTCTGTCTTTTAGATAACCTGACTATCATATGAGAAAAGTATGCATTGTTTGAGGGTCAGTGCCCATCTGGAGGGGGTCGGAAACCGCCCTCGAACACATCCCAGGAGGCTGTGCTTTTCAGGATTTCCTCTCCGCATCCAGGGGTATCTTTCTATCTTTTCGGTTCGGGTTTTGGTGGCATGCCTGGGCCTGGGGAGGTGCGGATGCGCCTGTCATATACGCCAACAATTTTTTGGGCCTGGCTGTGGCGCTGGGAGGCATTGCCCATCTGGAGGGGGGTCGGAAACCGCCCTGGAACACCTCCCAGGAGGCTGTGCTTTTCAGGATTTCCTCTCCGCATCCAGGGGTATCTTTCTATCTTTTCGGTTCGGGTTTTGGTGGCATTCCTGGGCCTGGGGAGGTGCGGATGCGCCTGTCATATACGCCTACATTTTTTTTAGGCCTGGCCACAGATCCCCTGTCTCCATAACCTCCATAACCTCCATAACCTACCTCCACCTCTTCCTAGGAGAATGGTGGAAGCCTCATACCATCTTATTTTACCACTGAAGTCAAGTAATTTAACCAATATATTTTTCAAAGGATGGTTATTATCTATCAGAAATATTAATGCAAATTAATCTGAGAGACTACTGATTTCTTCAAGGCTGAAGCAGTGCTTTATACCATGCCTTTTTAAAATCAAATAGATGGAAATTATTTTCAATGACATTGTCAAGGTCTAGTATAGCACATTTTATTGTTGTATCACTCAGAGAGTGCTGTTCCCCAGTATAGTTCTCTGTCTTTTAGATAACCTGACTATCATATGAGAAAAGTATGCATTGTTTGAGGGTCAGTGCCCATCTGGAGGGGGGTCGGAAACCGCCCTGGAACACCTCCCAGGAGGCTGTGCTTTTCAGGATTTCCTCTCCGCATCCAGGGGTATCTTTCTATCTTTTCGGTTCGGGTTTTGGTGGCATGCCTGGGCCTGGGGAGGTGCGGATGCGCCTGTCATATACGCCTACATTTTTTTTAGGCCTGGCCACAGATCCCCTGTCTCCATAACCTCCATAACCTCCATAACCTACCTCCACCTCTTCCTAGGAGAATGGTGGAAGCCTCATACCATCTTATTTTACCACTGAAGTCAAGTAATTTAACCAATATATTTTTCAAAGGATGGTTATTATCTATCAGAAATATTAATGCAAATTAATCTGAGAGACTACTGATTTCTTCAAGGCTGAAGCAGTGCTTTATACCATGCCTTTTTAAAATCATATAGATGGAAATTATTTTCAATGACATTGTCAAGGTCTAGTATAGCACATTTTATTGTTGTATCACTCAGAGAGTGCTGTTCCCCAGTATAGTTCTCTGTCTTTTAGATAACCTGACTATCATATGAGAAAAGTATGCATTGTTTGAGGGTCAGTGCCCATCTGGAGGGGGTCGGAAACCGCCCTCGAACACTTCCCAGGAGGCTGTGCTTTTCAGGATTTCCTCTCCGCATCCAGGGGTATCTTTCTATCTTTTCGGTTCGGGTTTTGGTGGCATGCCTGGGCCTGGGGAGGTGCGGATGCGCCTGTCATATACGCCTACATTTTTTTTAGGCCTGGCCACAGATCCCCTGTCTCCATAACCTCCATAACCTCCATAACCTACCTCCACCTCTTCCTAGGAGAATGGTGGAAGCCTCATACCATCTTATTTTACCACTGAAGTCAAGTAATTTAACCAATATATTTTTCAAAGGATGGTTATTATCTATCAGAAATATTAATGCAAATTAATCTGAGAGACTACTGATTTCTTCAAGGCTGAAGCAGTGCTTTATACCATGCCTTTTTTAAATCAAATAGATGGAAATTATTTTCAATGACATTGTCAAGGTCTAGTATAGCACATTTTATTGTTGTATCACTCAGAGAGTGCTGTTCCCCAGTATAGTTCTCTGTCTTTTAGATAACCTGACTATCATATGAGAAAAGTATGCATTGTTTGAGGGTCAGTGCCCATCTGGAGGGGGTCGGAAACCGCCCTCGAACACTTCCCAGGAGGCTGTGCTTTTCAGGATTTCCTCTCCGCATCCAGGGGTATCTTTCTATCTTTTCGGTTCGGGTTTTGGTGGCATGCCTGGGCCTGGGGAGGTGCGGATGCGCCTGTCATATACGCCAACAATTTTTTGGGCCTGGCTGTGGCGCTGGGAGGCATTGCCCATCTGGAGGGGGGTCGGAAACCGCCCTGGAACACCTCCCAGGAGGCTGTGCTTTTCAGGATTTCCTCTCCGCATCCAGGGGTATCTTTCTATCTTTTCGGTTCGGGTTTTGGTGGCATTCCTGGGCCTGGGGAGGTGCGGATGCGCCTGTCATATACGCCTACATTTTTTTTAGGCCTGGCCACAGATCCCCTGTCTCCATAACCTCCATAACCTCCATAACCTACCTCCACCTCTTCCTAGGAGAATGGTGGAAGCCTCATACCATCTTATTTTACCACTGAAGTCAAGTAATTTAACCAATATATTTTTCAAAGGATGGTTATTATCTATCAGAAATATTAATGCAAATTAATCTGAGAGACTACTGATTTCTTCAAGGCTGAAGCAGTGCTTTATACCATGCCTTTTTAAAATCAAATAGATGGAAATTATTTTCAATGACATTGTCAAGGTCTAGTATAGCACATTTTATTGTTGTATCACTCAGAGAGTGCTGTTCCCCAGTATAGTTCTCTGTCTTTTAGATAACCTGACTATCATATGAGAAAAGTATGCATTGTTTGAGGGTCAGTGCCCATCTGGAGGGGGGTCGGAAACCGCCCTGGAACACCTCCCAGGAGGCTGTGCTTTTCAGGATTTCCTCTCCGCATCCAGGGGTATCTTTCTATCTTTTCGGTTCGGGTTTTGGTGGCATGCCTGGGCCTGGGGAGGTGCGGATGCGCCTGTCATATACGCCTACATTTTTTTTAGGCCTGGCCACAGATCCCCTGTCTCCATAACCTCCATAACCTCCATAACCTACCTCCACCTCTTCCTAGGAGAATGGTGGAAGCCTCATACCATCTTATTTTACCACTGAAGTCAAGTAATTTAACCAATATATTTTTCAAAGGATGGTTATTATCTATCAGAAATATTAATGCAAATTAATCTGAGAGACTACTGATTTCTTCAAGGCTGAAGCAGTGCTTTATACCATGCCTTTTTAAAATCAAATAGATGGAAATTATTTTCAATGACATTGTCAAGGTCTAGTATAGCACATTTTATTGTTGTATCACTCAGAGAGTGCTGTTCCCCAGTATAGTTCTCTGTCTTTTAGATAACCTGACTATCATATGAGAAAAGTATGCATTGTTTGAGGGTCAGTGCCCATCTGGAGGGGGTCGGAAACCGCCCTCGAACACTTCCCAGGAGGCTGTGCTTTTCAGGATTTCCTCTCCGCATCCAGGGGTATCTTTCTATCTTTTCGGTTCGGGTTTTGGTGGCATGCCTGGGCCTGGGGAGGTGCGGATGCGCCTGTCATATACGCCTACATTTTTTTTAGGCCTGGCCACAGATCCCCTGTCTCCATAACCTCCATAACCTCCATAACCTACCTCCACCTCTTCCTAGGAGAATGGTGGAAGCCTCATACCATCTTATTTTACCACTGAAGTCAAGTAATTTAACCAATATATTTTTCAAAGGATGGTTATTATCTATCAGAAATATTAATGCAAATTAATCTGAGAGACTACTGATTTCTTCAAGGCTGAAGCAGTGCTTTATACCATGCCTTTTTAAAATCAAATAGATGGAAATTATTTTCAATGACATTGTCAAGGTCTAGTATAGCACATTTTATTGTTGTATCACTCAGAGAGTGCTGTTCCCCAGTATAGTTCTCTGTCTTTTAGATAACCTGACTATCATATGAGAAAAGTATGCATTGTTTGAGGGTCAGTGCCCATCTGGAGGGGGTCGGAAACCGCCCTCGAACACTTCCCAGGAGGCTGTGCTTTTCAGGATTTCCTCTCCGCATCCAGGGGTATCTTTCTATCTTTTCGGTTCGGGTTTTGGTGGCATGCCTGGGCCTGGGGAGGTGCGGATGCGCCTGTCATATACGCCAACAATTTTTTGGGCCTGGCTGTGGCGCTGGGAGGCATTGCCCATCTGGAGGGGGGTCGGAAACCGCCCTGGAACACCTCCCAGGAGGCTGTGCTTTTCAGGATTTCCTCTCCGCATCCAGGGGTATCTTTCTATCTTTTCGGTTCGGGTTTTGGTGGCATTCCTGGGCCTGGGGAGGTGCGGATGCGCCTGTCATATACGCCTACATTTTTTTTAGGCCTGGCCACAGATCCCCTGTCTCCATAACCTCCATAACCTCCATAACCTACCTCCACCTCTTCCTAGGAGAATGGTGGAAGCCTCATACCATCTTATTTTACCACTGAAGTCAAGTAATTTAACCAATATATTTTTCAAAGGATGGTTATTATCTATCAGAAATATTAATGCAAATTAATCTGAGAGACTACTGATTTCTTCAAGGCTGAAGCAGTGCTTTATACCATGCCTTTTTAAAATCAAATAGATGGAAATTATTTTCAATGACATTGTCAAGGTCTAGTATAGCACATTTTATTGTTGTATCACTCAGAGAGTGCTGTTCCCCAGTATAGTTCTCTGTCTTTTAGATAACCTGACTATCATATGAGAAAAGTATGCATTGTTTGAGGGTCAGTGCCCATCTGGAGGGGGGTCGGAAACCGCCCTGGAACACCTCCCAGGAGGCTGTGCTTTTCAGGATTTCCTCTCCGCATCCAGGGGTATCTTTCTATCTTTTCGGTTCGGGTTTTGGTGGCATGCCTGGGCCTGGGGAGGTGCGGATGCGCCTGTCATATACGCCTACATTTTTTTTAGGCCTGGCCACAGATCCCCTGTCTCCATAACCTCCATAACCTCCATAACCTACCTCCACCTCTTCCTAGGAGAATGGTGGAAGCCTCATACCATCTTATTTTACCACTGAAGTCAAGTAATTTAACCAATATATTTTTCAAAGGATGGTTATTATCTATCAGAAATATTAATGCAAATTAATCTGAGAGACTACTGATTTCTTCAAGGCTGAAGCAGTGCTTTATACCATGCCTTTTTAAAATCAAATAGATGGAAATTATTTTCAATGACATTGTCAAGGTCTAGTATAGCACATTTTATTGTTGTATCACTCAGAGAGTGCTGTTCCCCAGTATAGTTCTCTGTCTTTTAGATAACCTGACTATCATATGAGAAAAGTATGCATTGTTTGAGGGTCAGTGCCCATCTGGAGGGGGTCGGAAACCGCCCTCGAACACTTCCCAGGAGGCTGTGCTTTTCAGGATTTCCTCTCCGCATCCAGGGGTATCTTTCTATCTTTTCGGTTCGGGTTTTGGTGGCATGCCTGGGCCTGGGGAGGTGCGGATGCGCCTGTCATATACGCCTACATTTTTTTTAGGCCTGGCCACAGATCCCCTGTCTCCATAACCTCCATAACCTCCATAACCTACCTCCACCTCTTCCTAGGAGAATGGTGGAAGCCTCATACCATCTTATTTTACCACTGAAGTCAAGTAATTTAACCAATATATTTTTCAAAGGATGGTTATTATCTATCAGAAATATTAATGCAAATTAATCTGAGAGACTACTGATTTCTTCAAGGCTGAAGCAGTGCTTTATACCATGCCTTTTTAAAATCAAATAGATGGAAATTATTTTCAATGACATTGTCAAGGTCTAGTATAGCACATTTTATTGTTGTATCACTCAGAGAGTGCTGTTCCCCAGTATAGTTCTCTGTCTTTTAGATAACCTGACTATCATATGAGAAAAGTATGCATTGTTTGAGGGTCAGTGCCCATCTGGAGGGGGTCGGAAACCGCCCTCGAACACTTCCCAGGAGGCTGTGCTTTTCAGGATTTCCTCTCCGCATCCAGGGGTATCTTTCTATCTTTTCGGTTCGGGTTTTGGTGGCATGCCTGGGCCTGGGGAGGTGCGGATGCGCCTGTCATATACGCCAACAATTTTTTGGGCCTGGCTGTGGCGCTGGGAGGCATTGCCCATCTGGAGGGGGGGTCGGAAACCGCCCTGGGAACACCTCCCAGGAGGCTGTGCTTTTCAGGATTTCCTCTCCGCATCCAGGGGTATCTTTCTATCTTTTCGGTTCGGGTTTTGGTGGCATGCCTGGGCCTGGGGAGGTGCGGATGCGCCTGTCATATACGCCTACATTTTTTTTTAGGCCTGGCCACAGATCCCCTGTCTCCATAACCTCCATAACCTCCATAACCTACCTCCACCTCTTCCTAGGAGAATGGTGGAAGCCTCATACCATCTTATTTTACCACTGAAGTCAAGTAATTTAACCAATATATTTTTCAAAGGATGGTTATTATCTATCAGAAATATTAATGCAAATTAATCTGAGAGACTACTGATTTCTTCAAGGCTGAAGCAGTGCTTTATACCATGCCTTTTTAAAATCAAATAGATGGAAATTATTTTCAATGACATTGTCAAGGGTCTAGTATAGCACATTTTATTGTTGTATCACTCAGAGAGTGCTGTTCCCCAGTATAGTTCTCTGTCTTTTAGATAACCTGACTATCATATGAGAAAAGTATGCATTGTTTGAGGGTCAGTGCCCATCTGGAGGGGGGTCGGAACCGCCCTGGAACACCTCCCAGGAGGCTGTGCTTTTCAGGATTTCCTCTCCGCATCCAGGGGTATCTTTCTATCTTTTCGGTTCGGGTTTTGGTGGCATGCCTGGGCCTGGGAGGTGCGGATGCGCCTGTCATATACGCCTACATTTTTTTTAGGCCTGGCCACAGATCCCCTGTCTCCATAACCTCCATAACCTCCATAACCTACCTCCACCTCTTCCTAGGAGAATGGTGGAAGCCTCATACCATCTTATTTTACCACTGAAGTCAAGTAATTTAACCAATATATTTTCAAGGATGGTTATTATCTATCAGAAATATTAATGAAAATTAATCTGAGAGACTACTGATTTCTTCAAGGCTGAAGCAGTGCTTTATACCATGCCTTTTAAAATCAAATAGATGGAAATTATTTTCATGACATTGTCAAGGTCTAGTATAGCACATTTATTGTTGTATCACATCAGAGAGTGCTGTTCCCCAGTATAGTTCTCTGTCTTTTAGATAACCTGACTATCATATGAGAAAAGTATGCATTGTTTGAGGGTCAGTGCCCATCTGGAGGGGGTCGGAAACCGCCCTCGAACACTTCCCAGGAGGCTGTGCTTTTCAGGATTTCCTCTCCGCATCCAGGGGTATCTTTCTATCTTTTCGGTTCGGGTTTTGGTGGCATGCCTGGGGCCTGGGGAGGTGCGGATGCGCCTGTCATATACGCCTACATTTTTTTAGGCCTGGCCACAGATCCCCTGTCTCCATAACCTCCATAACTCCATAACCTACCTCCACCTCTTCCTAGGAGAATGGTGGAAGCCTCATACCATCTTATTTTACCACTGAAGTCAAGTAATTTAACCAATATATTTTTCAAAGGATGGTTATTATCTATCAGAAATATTAATGCAAATTAATCTGAGAGACTACTGATTTCTTCAAGGCTGAAGCAGTGCTTTATACCATGCCTTTTTAAAATCAAATAGATGGAAATTATTTTCAATGACATTGTCAAGGTCTAGTATAGCACATTTTATTGTTGTATCACTCAGAGAGTGCTGTTCCCCAGTATAGTTCTCTGTCTTTTAGATAACCTGACTATCATATGAGAAAAGTATGCATTGTTTGAGGTCCAGTGCCCATCTGGAGGGGGTCGGAAACCGCCCTCGAACACTTCCCAGGAGGCTGTGCTTTTCAGGATTTCCTCTCCGCATCCAGGGGTATCTTTCTATCTTTTCGGTTCGGGTTTTGGTGGCATGCCTGGGCCTGGGGAGGTGCGGATGCGCCTGTCATATACGCCAACAATTTTTTGGGCCTGGCTGTGGCGCTGGGAGGCATTGCCCATCTGGAGGGGGGGTCGGAAACCGCCCTGGAACACCTCCCAGGAGGCTGTGCTTTTCAGGATTTCCTCTCCGCATCCAGGGGTATCTTTCTATCTTTTCGGTTCGGGTTTTGGTGGCATTCCTGGGCCTGGGGAGGTGCGGATGCGCCTGTCATATACGCCTACATTTTTTTTAGGCCTGGCCACAGATCCCCTGTCTCCATAACCTCCATAACCTCCATAACCTACCTCCACCTCTTCCTAGGAGAATGGTGGAAGCCTCATACCATCTTATTTTACCACTGAAGTCAAGTAATTTAACCAATATATTTTTCAAAGGATGGTTATTATCTATCAGAAATATTAATGCAAATTAATCTGAGAGACTACTGATTTCTTCAAGGCTGAAGCAGTGCTTTATACCATGCCTTTTTAAAATCAAATAGATGGAAATTATTTTCAATGACATTGTCAAGGTCTAGTATAGCACATTTTATTGTTGTATCACTCAGAGAGTGCTGTTCCCCAGTATAGTTCTCTGTCTTTTAGATAACCTGACTATCATATGAGAAAAGTATGCATTGTTTGAGGGTCAGTGCCCATCTGGAGGGGGGTCGGAAACCGCCCTGGAACACCTCCCAGGAGGCTGTGCTTTTCAGGATTTCCTCTCCGCATCCAGGGGTATC
>CAKZFK010000160.1:0-28998 GCA_936440205.1 Lepidonotus clava | reverse complement strand
GGCATCCCTCTGCAGGTCTCACGGAACTAAATGTGGCGCCATCTGTAGTGTCATATACCTTTCTGTCCCGAGGTGAAGGGGATGCCAGTCTCTGAGTGGCTGATAATGGGATAAGATAAAATGATAATGCAGAATTAGAATTCACATGATACCCCCTACTATTTCTGAGTTATTTAATAAAAAAAGATCCATGATATGGGGTGTTTGGTAAATGTCAGTGGGGTTTTAAAATGGGCGCTGTGCTCCATGAATTTGGTCGCTGCAAAACTGCTAAAACGAGGGTAGGTCAACATCTGGGACTGTTGCGAAAAATTTTCACGGTCAACCTACCCTCAAATTTTGATATTTTGTCTCCCAAAGAGGTCTCAATAGGTTATTGAGTGACTTTAAGGTGTTGCAATGTTTGGGATATTTTTTTTTTCAAGATATGCTATATTAAACTATAAAGGAAAACATTTGGTTCCGTGAGACCTGTAGTTTGTGCAGCCAAGATGGCTAAAATGAATTTGGGCTTCCAAAATTGCCTTTTTTGGGGTTGGTTTATAGACAATTGCTGACCCTTGTTATGTTTTTTTCATATCATAATTTTTTTGTAGGTTTTAAGCAGAAAGTTAGGTTTTGGGGTTAAAAATAGGGACTTTAGCGATAGGTGACGTCTGAAAAATATCGAAATCCCTCAATTTCCCTATTTGGTCCTAAAATGTCAGTCAGGGCATAATTCTCATCTCATTTGGCAGATTTCAAGTCATCTGAGTCCTGGGTATTGTGTCTTAGGGCTCGCTTGAGTTTGAAAATCGGTCAATTTTGGTGTAGCGCGACAAGCTGAAAATGGCCGAATGGAGCTGAAAGTTAAAAAAAATAGTTGGATTCACTTCAAAGTGTCTGTACAAGGTCTCTATATTAGCAGCAACTATAATATGTACATTAGAAAGCCCTCCTTGTAAGGCTCTCAACAAAAAAGTCAGGGTAAATTGCAATTTTTGTCCATTTTTTGAGTTCGGTCGGCCAATTTTCCAAACTTTTGCCTGATCCACACAAAAACTGGGCTGAGCATTCCCTCAATGATCCTTGTTCCTAGCTTAGGCGGGTCATAGCAACGTGTATGCCAACTTTCATGTCTCTGCCTTTATTATTTCTATAAATCAGGGTCATCTGACTATGTTGATGCAGTGTCCGGAAAAGGCCTTGTTGAACGCTGGTCATTTCCTATAGACAGGGGCTCAGGGCAAATAGGATTTTTGGAGGAAAGACTGATGCTATGAAGGTAAAACTGCACAGTATTCTCAGAAATAGGTGTGGGAAGTGGAAATAGCGGTTTTTATAGGCTTATGAGGCAGTCATGTGCCCTTTGTAGGTCTCACGGAACTAAATGTGGCGCCATCTGTAGTGTCATATACCTTTCTGTCCCGAGGTGAAGGGGATGCCAGTCTCTGAGTGGCTGATAATGGGATAAGATAAAATGATAATGCAGAATTAGAATTCACATGATACCCCCTACTATTTCTGAGTTATTTAATAAAAAAAGATCCATGATATGGGGTGTTTGGTAAATGTCAGTGGGGTTTTAAAATGGGCGCTGTGCTCCATGAATTTGGTCGCTGCAAAACTGCTAAAACGAGGATAGGTCAACATCTGGGACTGTTGCGAAAAATTTTCACGGTCAACCTACCCTCAAATTTTGATATTTTGTCTCCCAAAGAGGTCTCAATAGGTTACTGAGTGACTTTAAGGTGTTGCAATGTTTGGGATATTTTTTTTTTCAAGATATGCTATATTAAACTATAAAGGAAAACATTTGGTTCCGTGAGACCTGTATAGGGACGGAAAGGTATAAGACATCACTATAGATGGCGGCACAATCAGTTCTCTGAGACTTTCGTATACACCTTTATCAATGGTGTGGCGCCCTGCTATATAGCGGAATAGGCCCGAACCTAGTGATTTGGAAAAATCAAGGTGCAGTTTAAAGATCTGATTAGGAATAAACTTTTTAGGACCAAACAAATAACTTGACGGGATTGTATAACGGATTGTGAATTTGAATTCTGTGACTGGTACATTCATTCATCGTTGTTATACCATTTGTACATATTCATACTTTTTTCTTTCTATCTTTTTTGATCGACTGGAAGAACATGTCTTGTACGTGAAGTTGACAATAAAGTATAAGAAAAAAAAATATATATATATATATATACATATATAAAAACAATCCTATGCGCCTTTCCCAATAATCTTCCCATAGCCGCCTTGTTCCCAAAACCTCTAGCCTACGGCCATTGGACTCCATGTCCCTGCCCCAAAACAGAGGTTGAGGTCTATACCGCTGGCAGGGCGCCACGTTATTGAGAAAGATCTATGGGACTAGGTTTAGAGGTTTGGGAACAAGGCGTCTATGGTAGGGTCAACTGTGGGGGTTCCAATGTGATCCTGGGATCCACTCTTAGATCCTAAGATATGTTGCAAAAATTTAACTTCACTTAGTGGACTTCTTAGGATCACTGTATGACAAGATTTAAGATATGATGATATGCAATCAATTCATTTGTACTAAGATAAGAAACTCATTAACTCATTGATTATCTTGTTCAGCTTAAACTTTAATTTCCAATGCAATCTGCTGCAGATTTGTAGGGGAGTTAGCTTCTATATAGAGGAGTATATAGAAACAATATCAACAATTTCCACCATATGTGATAAGAATTAGAGGCTAATAAAGAATATTGGTCTTTACCATTGATTATTAATAGGAAATGTAAGTTTGCTTGCTCTGTGTGAAAACTATTAATGGATTTCTCATAAAACTTCTTGAGTATTTAGCATTTACATGAGAGGAGATATCTAAACCAGAAATTAAATATTCACCGTTTGTGAAAAACATTAAAAGATTGAGGGATCTTGGTTATTCATATTATGGTAATTTGATACTCTATTATTCTAATCGAACAGAGATCCATTTATTCTATACTTCTCTTATTATCATTTTACCTCTAAGTAGCTTAGAAGTAGTTTAGCACAGCTTTATAAAAATAATGTTGTTGTAGTTCTTAAAATATGAACCAGGTGGCGCCCTGAGCAGCCTCTAGGTCTCACGGAACTAATTGTGGCGCCATCTGTAGTGTCATATACCTTTCTGTCCCGGGGTGAAGGGAATGACTGGCTTTGAGTGGCTGATAATGAAATAAGGAAAACTGACAGGACTGAATAAAAAATCACAGGATACCCCCTATCATTTGTGAGTTGTTTGGTAAAAATGAATGCTTGATCTCTGCTTGTTGGTAGGAGTCAGTGTGATTTTTAAATAGGCCCTGTGCCCTGTGAATTTGACCACTGCGAAACTGGCAAAATGAGGGTACATCCACATTTAGGACCCATGCTTTAGATTTTGATGGGGAACCTACCCTGAAATTCACATATTTTGTGTATCAAAGAGGTCACAACTGGGAAATGAGTCAATCTGAGGTGGCGCAAAATTCTGAATATTTGTTTTCCCCTCCAAGGCTACATTAAACTATACAGGAAAACAATTAGTTCCGTGAGACCTATAGAGAATATTGCAAAGTTAATCCAAATTATTTCTTTTGTTCTAAAAACTAACTTTTAAGGTCATTTAAGCTCAAATTAGAAGATTTGGTGAAGGAATTCCTTGTTGCGTCATTTTTTTAAATTTTAGAGCGAAGCTCGGGGAATTGGTCAAATACATAGGCATTAGCACTGATCGTCATTCTAAAATCAGTTAAATCTGCTTATCTTCCCAAATCTCCCTGAAACAGATATTTTGACCCTTTTTCCTTCTCACATGGCTGATTTGATGTCATCTCAGACCTTTTCTTGTTCACTGGGGCTAGTTCATAATGGCCAGAAGTGTCACTTTTGGCCTAGCGCTGGTCCCTGAAAATGGAAGAATGAGGTTGAAACTTTTAAAAAATTGTTCAAACTGTCTCAAAGTTGCAAGGTGTGGTGTTTACACATGTTGAAACTAGAATAATTCCCTTAGAGTGTCTTTTTCTTAGAACTTTCAAAAAAAAATCTGGAGAAAATGCAAATTTTTATAATTTTCTGTGTTTTGACGCCCAATTTTTGCACTTTTATTCCATTTTTCTCGCAAACTTGTTTCACAATTATCTAAGTGGCTCCTGCTCCTTGCTCAGTGATGGGGTAGGAACATTTCTACCAATTTTCATGCCTTTGCTGTGAATATTTTTGTAAAAGAAGGTGATGTGAGGGCGGTGGTGTCAGACTGCGATAAATGACTGCTGAATTCTTAAGGGTAGAGGTTTAGGAAAACCAGTCCTTTGGTAGGTTAAAGCAATGTGATGATGATGAAACTGGATATTATTGTTGAAAACAGGTGCTAGTTATGAAAAAATGGGTTTATTGAGAAAAAAGGCAATCTTCGCTGTCCCTATAGGTCTCACGTAACTAATTGTGGCGCCATCTGTAGTGTCATATACCTTTCTGTCCCGGGGTGAAGGGAATGACTGGCTTTGAGTGGCTGATAATGAAATAAAGAAAACTGACAGAATTGAAAGAAAATTCCCAGGACACCCCTAATCATTTCTGAGTTATTTCATTAAAAAGAATCCATGATGCAGTGACTATAGAAAATGTCAGTAGGTTTTTAAAATAGGCTCTGTGCTCCATGAATTTGGTCGCTGCAAAAGTGCCAAAATGAGGGTAGGTCAACATCTGGGACGCTTGCTCAAAATTTTCAGGGTCAACCTACCCTGAAATTTTGATATTTTGTGTGCCAAAGAAGCCACAATAAGTTTCTGAGTCAATTTCATGTGGGTCAACGTTCTGAATATTTCTTTCCTCAGGATCAGTTATATTAAACTATACAGGAAAACAATTAGTTTCGTGAGACCTGTAGTGAATACGGCAAAGTCAACTGAAAGGACTTTTTGGCCCTGAAAATTGACTTTTTCAGTGAAATAGCCTAAAATTAGAAGATATGGAGAACGATTCCCTTATTGCATCTTTTTTTTTGGATTTTAAGCCAAAGTTAAGGAAATCTGGTCAAATACATAGGCATTAGTGCTGAATGTCACCCCAAAGTCAATTAAATCTACTTATTTTCCTTAATGTCACTGATGCAGATATTTTGACCCTGTTTCCTTCTAAAATGGACAATTTTAAGTCATCTGAGACCTGTTTATTGTTCCCTCTGGCTCGTCTGAGCTGGCGGAGGTGTCAATTTTGGCCTAGCGCTGATAACTAAAAATGGATGAACCAGGTTGAAACTTTTAAAAAATAGTTCAAATTGCCTCAAAGTTGCAGGGGGTAGTCTTTACACATTGTGAAACTAGAATAATGCCATAAGAGTGTCTTCTCCTGAGGACTTTCCACAAAAATTCTGAAGAAAATGGCAATTTTTAGAATTTTCTGTCTTTTGGCGCCCAATTTTTCAATATTTTTTCGATATTTCTTGCAAACTGTTTTCACAATTATCTAAATGGCTCTTGATTCTAGCTCAGTGATGGGATGGGAACATCCCTACCAATTTTCATGCCTTTGCTGTCAATATTCTCTAAAAGAGGGCGATGTGAGGACGGTGGTGTCATACCGTGATAAATGCTAGGTGAATTCTTATGGGTGGAGGTTCAGGAAAAGCCCTCCTTTTGTAGGAAAAAGCAATGTGATGATGCTGAAAGTGGACATTTTTATTGAAAACAGGTGTGAGTGATAGAAAAATTGGTTTGTTAAGAAAAAAGGCAATCTTCGCTCTCTATATAGGTCTCACGGAACTAATTGTGGCGCCATCTGTAGTGTCATATACCTTTCTGTCCCGGGGTGAAGGGAATGACTGGCTTTGAGTGGCTGATAATGAAATAAGGAAAACTGACAGGACTGAATAAAAAATCACAGGATACCCCCTATCATTTGTGAGTTGTTTGGTAAAAATGAATGCTTGATCTCTGCTTGTTGGTAGGAGTCAGTGTGATTTTTAAATAGGCCCTGTGCCCTGTGAATTTGACCACTGCGAAACTGGCAAAATGAGGGTACATCCACATTTAGGACCCATGCTTTAGATTTTGATGGGGAACCTACCCTGAAATTCACATATTTTGTGTATCAAAGAGGTCACAACTGGGAAATGAGTCAATCTGAGGTGGCGCAAAATTCTGAATATTTGTTTTCCCCTCCTAGGCTACATTAAACTATACAGGAAAACAATTAGTTCCGTGAGACCTATAGAGAATATTGCAAAGTTAATCCAAATTATTTCTTTTGTTCTAAAAACTAACTTTTAAGGTCATTTAAGCTCAAATTAGAAGATTTGGTGAAGGAATTCCTTGTTGCGTCATTTTTTTAAATTTTAGAGCGAAGCTCGGGGAATTGGTCAAATACATAGGCATTAGCACTGATCGTCATTCTAAAATCAGTTAAATCTGCTTATCTTCCCAAATCTCCCTGAAACAGATATTTTGACCCTTTTTCCTTCTCACATGGCTGATTTGATGTCATCTCAGACCTTTTCTTGTTCACTGGGGCTAGTTCATAATGGCCAGAAGTGTCACTTTTGGCCTAGCGCTGGTCCCTGAAAATGGATGAATGAGGTTGAAACTTTTAAAAAATTGTTCAAACTGTCTCAAAGTTGCAAGGTGTGGTGTTTACACATGTTGAAACTAGAATAATTCCCTTAGAGTGTCTTTTTCTTAGAACTTTCAAAAAAAAATCTGGAGAAAATGCAAATTTTTATAATTTTCTGTGTTTTGACGCCCAATTTTTGCACTTTTATTCCATTTTTCTCGCAAACTTGTTTCACAATTATCTAAGTGGCTCCTGCTCCTTGCTCAGTGATGGGGTAGGAACATTTCTACCAATTTTCATGCCTTTGCTGTGAATATTTTTGTAAAAGAAGGTGATGTGAGGGCGGTGGTGTCAGACTGCGATAAATGACTGCTGAATTCTTAAGGGTAGAGGTTTAGGAAAACCAGTCCTTTGGTAGGTTAAAGCAATGTGATGATGATGAAACTGGATATTATTGTTGAAAACAGGTGCTAGTTATGAAAAAATGGGTTTATTGAGAAAAAAGGCAATCTTCGCTGTCCCTATAGGTCTCACGTAACTAATTGTGGCGCCATCTGTAGTGTCATATACCTTTCTGTCCCGGGGTGAAGGGAATGACTGGCTTTGAGTGGCTGATAATGAAATAAAGAAAACTGACAGAATTGAAAGAAAATTCCCAGGACACCCCTAATCATTTCTGAGTTATTTCATTAAAAAGAATCCATGATGCAGTGACTATAGAAAATGTCAGTAGGTTTTTAAAATAGGCTCTGTGCTCCATGAATTTGGTCGCTGCAAAAGTGCCAAAATGAGGGTAGGTCAACATCTGGGACGCTTGCTCAAAATTTTCATGGTCAACCTACCCTGAAATTTTGATATTTTGTGTGCCAAAGAAGCCACAATAAGTTTCTGAGTCAATTTCATGTGGGTCAACGTTCTGAATATTTCTTTCCTCAGGATCAGTTATATTAAACTATACAGGAAAACAATTAGTTTCGTGAGACCTGTAGTGAATACGGCAAAGTCAACTGAAAGGACTTTTTGGCCCTGAAAATTGACTTTTTCAGTGAAATAGCCTAAAATTAGAAGATATGGAGAACGATTCCCTTATTGCATCTTTTTTTTTGGATTTTAAGCCAAAGTTAAGGAAATCTGGTCAAATACATAGGCATTAGTGCTGAATGTCACCCCAAAGTCAATTAAATCTACTTATTTTCCTTAATGTCACTGATGCAGATATTTTGACCCTGTTTCCTTCTAAAATGGACAATTTTAAGTCATCTGAGACCTGTTTATTGTTCCCTCTGGCTCGTCTGAGCTGGCGGAGGTGTCAATTTTGGCCTAGCGCTGATAACTAAAAATGGATGAACCAGGTTGAAACTTTTAAAAAATAGTTCAAATTGCCTCAAAGTTGCAGGGGGTAGTCTTTACACATTGTGAAACTAGAATAATGCCATAAGAGTGTCTTCTCCTGAGGACTTTCCACAAAAATTCTGAAGAAAATGGCAATTTTTAGAATTTTCTGTCTTTTGGCGCCCAATTTTTCAATATTTTTTCGATATTTCTTGCAAACTGTTTTCACAATTATCTAAATGGCTCTTGATTCTAGCTCAGTGATGGGATGGGAACATCCCTACCAATTTTCATGCCTTTGCTGTCAATATTCTCTAAAAGAGGGCGATGTGAGGACGGTGGTGTCATACCGTGATAAATGCTAGGTGAATTCTTATGGGTGGAGGTTCAGGAAAAGCCCTCCTTTTGTAGGAAAAAGCAATGTGATGATGCTGAAAGTGGACATTTTTATTGAAAACAGGTGTGAGTGATAGAAAAATTGGTTTGTTAAGAAAAAAGGCAATCTTCGCTCTCTATATAGGTCTCACGGAACTAATTGTGGCGCCATCTGTAGTGTCATATACCTTTCTGTCCCGGGGTGAAGGGAATGACTGGCTTTGAGTGGCTGATAATGAAATAAGGAAAACTGACAGGACTGAATAAAAAATCACAGGATACCCCCTATCATTTGTGAGTTGTTTGGTAAAAATGAATGCTTGATCTCTGCTTGTTGGTAGGAGTCAGTGTGATTTTTAAATAGGCCCTGTGCCCTGTGAATTTGACCACTGCGAAACTGGCAAAATGAGGGTACATCCACATTTAGGACCCATGCTTTAGATTTTGATGGGGAACCTACCCTGAAATTCACATATTTTGTGTATCAAAGAGGTCACAACTGGGAAATGAGTCAATCTGAGGTGGCGCAAAATTCTGAATATTTGTTTTCCCCTCCTAGGCTACATTAAACTATACAGGAAAACAATTAGTTCCGTGAGACCTATAGAGAATATTGCAAAGTTAATCCAAATTATTTCTTTTGTTCTAAAAACTAACTTTTAAGGTCATTTAAGCTCAAATTAGAAGATTTGGTGAAGGAATTCCTTGTTGCGTCATTTTTTTAAATTTTAGAGCGAAGCTCGGGGAATTGGTCAAATACATAGGCATTAGCACTGATCGTCATTCTAAAATCAGTTAAATCTGCTTATCTTCCCAAATCTCCCTGAAACAGATATTTTGACCCTTTTTCCTTCTCACATGGCTGATTTGATGTCATCTCAGACCTTTTCTTGTTCACTGGGGCTAGTTCATAATGGCCAGAAGTGTCACTTTTGGCCTAGCGCTGGTCCCTGAAAATGGATGAATGAGGTTGAAACTTTTAGAAAATTGTTCAAACTGTCTCAAAGTTGCAAGGTGTGGTGTTTACACATGTTGAAACTAGAATAATTCCCTTAGAGTGTCTTTTTCTTAGAACTTTCAAAAAAAAATCTGGAGAAAATGCAAATTTTTATAATTTTCTGTGTTTTGACGCCCAATTTTTGCACTTTTATTCCATTTTTCTCGCAAACTTGTTTCACAATTATCTAAGTGGCTCCTGCTCCTTGCTCAGTGATGGGGTAGGAACATTTCTACCAATTTTCATGCCTTTGCTGTGAATATTTTTGTAAAAGAAGGTGATGTGAGGGCGGTGGTGTCAGACTGCGATAAATGACTGCTGAATTCTTAAGGGTAGAGGTTTAGGAAAACCAGTCCTTTGGTAGGTTAAAGCAATGTGATGATGATGAAACTGGATATTATTGTTGAAAACAGGTGCTAGTTATGAAAAAATGGGTTTATTGAGAAAAAAGGCAATCTTCGCTGTCCCTATAGGTCTCACGTAACTAATTGTGGCGCCATCTGTAGTGTCATATACCTTTCTGTCCCGGGGTGAAGGGAATGACTGGCTTTGAGTGGCTGATAATGAAATAAAGAAAACTGACAGAATTGAAAGAAAATTCCCAGGACACCCCTAATCATTTCTGAGTTATTTCATTAAAAAGAATCCATGATGCAGTGACTATAGAAAATGTCAGTAGGTTTTTAAAATAGGCTCTGTGCTCCATGAATTTGGTCGCTGCAAAAGTGCCAAAATGAGGGTAGGTCAACATCTGGGACGCTTGCTCAAAATTTTCAGGGTCAACCTACCCTGAAATTTTGATATTTTGTGTGCCAAAGAAGCCACAATAAGTTTCTGAGTCAATTTCATGTGGGTCAACGTTCTGAATATTTCTTTCCTCAGGATCAGTTATATTAAACTATACAGGAAAACAATTAGTTTCGTGAGACCTGTAGTGAATACGGCAAAGTCAACTGAAAGGACTTTTTGGCCCTGAAAATTGACTTTTTCAGTGAAATAGCCTAAAATTAGAAGATATGGAGAACGATTCCCTTATTGCATCTTTTTTTTTGGATTTTAAGCCAAAGTTAAGGAAATCTGGTCAAATACATAGGCATTAGTGCTGAATGTCACCCCAAAGTCAATTAAATCTACTTATTTTCCTTAATGTCACTGATGCAGATATTTTGACCCTGTTTCCTTCTAAAATGGACAATTTTAAGTCATCTGAGACCTGTTTATTGTTCCCTCTGGCTCGTCTGAGCTGGCGGAGGTGTCAATTTTGGCCTAGCGCTGATAACTAAAAATGGATGAACCAGGTTGAAACTTTTAAAAAATAGTTCAAATTGCCTCAAAGTTGCAGGGGGTAGTCTTTACACATTGTGAAACTAGAATAATGCCATAAGAGTGTCTTCTCCTGAGGACTTTCCACAAAAATTCTGAAGAAAATGGCAATTTTTAGAATTTTCTGTCTTTTGGCGCCCAATTTTTCAATATTTTTTCGATATTTCTTGCAAACTGTTTTCACAATTATCTAAATGGCTCTTGATTCTAGCTCAGTGATGGGATGGGAACATCCCTACCAATTTTCATGCCTTTGCTGTCAATATTCTCTAAAAGAGGGCGATGTGAGGACGGTGGTGTCATACCGTGATAAATGCTAGGTGAATTCTTATGGGTGGAGGTTCAGGAAAAGCCCTCCTTTTGTAGGAAAAAGCAATGTGATGATGCTGAAAGTGGACATTTTTATTGAAAACAGGTGTGAGTGATAGAAAAATTGGTTTGTTAAGAAAAAAGGCAATCTTCGCTCTCTATATAGGTCTCACGGAACTAATTGTGGCGCCATCTGTAGTGTCATATACCTTTCTGTCCCGGGGTGAAGGGAATGACTGGCTTTGAGTGGCTGATAATGAAATAAGGAAAACTGACAGGACTGAATAAAAAATCACAGGATACCCCCTATCATTTGTGAGTTGTTTGGTAAAAATGAATGCTTGATCTCTGCTTGTTGGTAGGAGTCAGTGTGATTTTTAAATAGGCCCTGTGCCCTGTGAATTTGACCACTGCGAAACTGGCAAAATGAGGGTACATCCACATTTAGGACCCATGCTTTAGATTTTGATGGGGAACCTACCCTGAAATTCACATATTTTGTGTATCAAAGAGGTCACAACTGGGAAATGAGTCAATCTGAGGTGGCGCAAAATTCTGAATATTTGTTTTCCCCTCCTAGGCTACATTAAACTATACAGGAAAACAATTAGTTCCGTGAGACCTATAGAGAATATTGCAAAGTTAATCCAAATTATTTCTTTTGTTCTAAAAACTAACTTTTAAGGTCATTTAAGCTCAAATTAGAAGATTTGGTGAAGGAATTCCTTGTTGCGTCATTTTTTTAAATTTTAGAGCGAAGCTCGGGGAATTGGTCAAATACATAGGCATTAGCACTGATCGTCATTCTAAAATCAGTTAAATCTGCTTATCTTCCCAAATCTCCCTGAAACAGATATTTTGACCCTTTTTCCTTCTCACATGGCTGATTTGATGTCATCTCAGACCTTTTCTTGTTCACTGGGGCTAGTTCATAATGGCCAGAAGTGTCACTTTTGGCCTAGCGCTGGTCCCTGAAAATGGATGAATGAGGTTGAAACTTTTAAAAAATTGTTCAAACTGTCTCAAAGTTGCAAGGTGTGGTGTTTACACATGTTGAAACTAGAATAATTCCCTTAGAGTGTCTTTTTCTTAGAACTTTCAAAAAAAAATCTGGAGAAAATGCAAATTTTTATAATTTTCTGTGTTTTGACGCCCAATTTTTGCACTTTTATTCCATTTTTCTCGCAAACTTGTTTCACAATTATCTAAGTGGCTCCTGCTCCTTGCTCAGTGATGGGGTAGGAACATTTCTACCAATTTTCATGCCTTTGCTGTGAATATTTTTGTAAAAGAAGGTGATGTGAGGGCGGTGGTGTCAGACTGCGATAAATGACTGCTGAATTCTTAAGGGTAGAGGTTTAGGAAAACCAGTCCTTTGGTAGGTTAAAGCAATGTGATGATGATGAAACTGGATATTATTGTTGAAAACAGGTGCTAGTTATGAAAAAATGGGTTTATTGAGAAAAAAGGCAATCTTCGCTGTCCCTATAGGTCTCACGTAACTAATTGTGGCGCCATCTGTAGTGTCATATACCTTTCTGTCCCGGGGTGAAGGGAATGACTGGCTTTGAGTGGCTGATAATGAAATAAAGAAAACTGACAGAATTGAAAGAAAATTCCCAGGACACCCCTAATCATTTCTGAGTTATTTCATTAAAAAGAATCCATGATGCAGTGACTATAGAAAATGTCAGTAGGTTTTTAAAATAGGCTCTGTGCTCCATGAATTTGGTCGCTGCAAAAGTGCCAAAATGAGGGTAGGTCAACATCTGGGACGCTTGCTCAAAATTTTCATGGTCAACCTACCCTGAAATTTTGATATTTTGTGTGCCAAAGAAGCCACAATAAGTTTCTGAGTCAATTTCATGTGGGTCAACGTTCTGAATATTTCTTTCCTCAGGATCAGTTATATTAAACTATACAGGAAAACAATTAGTTTCGTGAGACCTGTAGTGAATACGGCAAAGTCAACTGAAAGGACTTTTTGGCCCTGAAAATTGACTTTTTCAGTGAAATAGCCTAAAATTAGAAGATATGGAGAACGATTCCCTTATTGCATCTTTTTTTTTGGATTTTAAGCCAAAGTTAAGGAAATCTGGTCAAATACATAGGCATTAGTGCTGAATGTCACCCCAAAGTCAATTAAATCTACTTATTTTCCTTAATGTCACTGATGCAGATATTTTGACCCTGTTTCCTTCTAAAATGGACAATTTTAAGTCATCTGAGACCTGTTTATTGTTCCCTCTGGCTCGTCTGAGCTGGCGGAGGTGTCAATTTTGGCCTAGCGCTGATAACTAAAAATGGATGAACCAGGTTGAAACTTTTAAAAAATAGTTCAAATTGCCTCAAAGTTGCAGGGGGTAGTCTTTACACATTGTGAAACTAGAATAATGCCATAAGAGTGTCTTCTCCTGAGGACTTTCCACAAAAATTCTGAAGAAAATGGCAATTTTTAGAATTTTCTGTCTTTTGGCGCCCAATTTTTCAATATTTTTTCGATATTTCTTGCAAACTGTTTTCACAATTATCTAAATGGCTCTTGATTCTAGCTCAGTGATGGGATGGGAACATCCCTACCAATTTTCATGCCTTTGCTGTCAATATTCTCTAAAAGAGGGCGATGTGAGGACGGTGGTGTCATACCGTGATAAATGCTAGGTGAATTCTTATGGGTGGAGGTTCAGGAAAAGCCCTCCTTTTGTAGGAAAAAGCAATGTGATGATGCTGAAAGTGGACATTTTTATTGAAAACAGGTGTGAGTGATAGAAAAATTGGTTTGTTAAGAAAAAAGGCAATCTTCGCTCTCTATATAGGTCTCACGGAACTAATTGTGGCGCCATCTGTAGTGTCATATACCTTTCTGTCCCGGGGTGAAGGGAATGACTGGCTTTGAGTGGCTGATAATGAAATAAGGAAAACTGACAGGACTGAATAAAAAATCACAGGATACCCCCTATCATTTGTGAGTTGTTTGGTAAAAATGAATGCTTGATCTCTGCTTGTTGGTAGGAGTCAGTGTGATTTTTAAATAGGCCCTGTGCCCTGTGAATTTGACCACTGCGAAACTGGCAAAATGAGGGTACATCCACATTTAGGACCCATGCTTTAGATTTTGATGGGGAACCTACCCTGAAATTCACATATTTTGTGTATCAAAGAGGTCACAACTGGGAAATGAGTCAATCTGAGGTGGCGCAAAATTCTGAATATTTGTTTTCCCCTCCTAGGCTACATTAAACTATACAGGAAAACAATTAGTTCCGTGAGACCTATAGAGAATATTGCAAAGTTAATCCAAATTATTTCTTTTGTTCTAAAAACTAACTTTTAAGGTCATTTAAGCTCAAATTAGAAGATTTGGTGAAGGAATTCCTTGTTGCGTCATTTTTTTAAATTTTAGAGCGAAGCTCGGGGAATTGGTCAAATACATAGGCATTAGCACTGATCGTCATTCTAAAATCAGTTAAATCTGCTTATCTTCCCAAATCTCCCTGAAACAGATATTTTGACCCTTTTTCCTTCTCACATGGCTGATTTGATGTCATCTCAGACCTTTTCTTGTTCACTGGGGCTAGTTCATAATGGCCAGAAGTGTCACTTTTGGCCTAGCGCTGGTCCCTGAAAATGGATGAATGAGGTTGAAACTTTTAAAAAATTGTTCAAACTGTCTCAAAGTTGCAAGGTGTGGTGTTTACACATGTTGAAACTAGAATAATTCCCTTAGAGTGTCTTTTTCTTAGAACTTTCAAAAAAAAATCTGGAGAAAATGCAAATTTTTATAATTTTCTGTGTTTTGACGCCCAATTTTTGCACTTTTATTCCATTTTTCTCGCAAACTTGTTTCACAATTATCTAAGTGGCTCCTGCTCCTTGCTCAGTGATGGGGTAGGAACATTTCTACCAATTTTCATGCCTTTGCTGTGAATATTTTTGTAAAAGAAGGTGATGTGAGGGCGGTGGTGTCAGACTGCGATAAATGACTGCTGAATTCTTAAGGGTAGAGGTTTAGGAAAACCAGTCCTTTGGTAGGTTAAAGCAATGTGATGATGATGAAACTGGATATTATTGTTGAAAACAGGTGCTAGTTATGAAAAAATGGGTTTATTGAGAAAAAAGGCAATCTTCGCTGTCCCTATAGGTCTCACGTAACTAATTGTGGCGCCATCTGTAGTGTCATATACCTTTCTGTCCCGGGGTGAAGGGAATGACTGGCTTTGAGTGGCTGATAATGAAATAAAGAAAACTGACAGAATTGAAAGAAAATTCCCAGGACACCCCTAATCATTTCTGAGTTATTTCATTAAAAAGAATCCATGATGCAGTGACTATAGAAAATGTCAGTAGGTTTTTAAAATAGGCTCTGTGCTCCATGAATTTGGTCGCTGCAAAAGTGCCAAAATGAGGGTAGGTCAACATCTGGGACGCTTGCTCAAAATTTTCAGGGTCAACCTACCCTGAAATTTTGATATTTTGTGTGCCAAAGAAGCCACAATAAGTTTCTGAGTCAATTTCATGTGGGTCAACGTTCTGAATATTTCTTTCCTCAGGATCAGTTATATTAAACTATACAGGAAAACAATTAGTTTCGTGAGACCTGTAGTGAATACGGCAAAGTCAACTGAAAGGACTTTTTGGCCCTGAAAATTGACTTTTTCAGTGAAATAGCCTAAAATTAGAAGATATGGAGAACGATTCCCTTATTGCATCTTTTTTTTTGGATTTTAAGCCAAAGTTAAGGAAATCTGGTCAAATACATAGGCATTAGTGCTGAATGTCACCCCAAAGTCAATTAAATCTACTTATTTTCCTTAATGTCACTGATGCAGATATTTTGACCCTGTTTCCTTCTAAAATGGACAATTTTAAGTCATCTGAGACCTGTTTATTGTTCCCTCTGGCTCGTCTGAGCTGGCGGAGGTGTCAATTTTGGCCTAGCGCTGATAACTAAAAATGGATGAACCAGGTTGAAACTTTTAAAAAATAGTTCAAATTGCCTCAAAGTTGCAGGGGGTAGTCTTTACACATTGTGAAACTAGAATAATGCCATAAGAGTGTCTTCTCCTGAGGACTTTCCACAAAAATTCTGAAGAAAATGGCAATTTTTAGAATTTTCTGTCTTTTGGCGCCCAATTTTTCAATATTTTTTCGATATTTCTTGCAAACTGTTTTCACAATTATCTAAATGGCTCTTGATTCTAGCTCAGTGATGGGATGGGAACATCCCTACCAATTTTCATGCCTTTGCTGTCAATATTCTCTAAAAGAGGGCGATGTGAGGACGGTGGTGTCATACCGTGATAAATGCTAGGTGAATTCTTATGGGTGGAGGTTCAGGAAAAGCCCTCCTTTTGTAGGAAAAAGCAATGTGATGATGCTGAAAGTGGACATTTTTATTGAAAACAGGTGTGAGTGATAGAAAAATTGGTTTGTTAAGAAAAAAGGCAATCTTCGCTCTCTATATAGGTCTCACGGAACTAATTGTGGCGCCATCTGTAGTGTCATATACCTTTCTGTCCCGGGGTGAAGGGAATGACTGGCTTTGAGTGGCTGATAATGAAATAAGGAAAACTGACAGGACTGAATAAAAAATCACAGGATACCCCCTATCATTTGTGAGTTGTTTGGTAAAAATGAATGCTTGATCTCTGCTTGTTGGTAGGAGTCAGTGTGATTTTTAAATAGGCCCTGTGCCCTGTGAATTTGACCACTGCGAAACTGGCAAAATGAGGGTACATCCACATTTAGGACCCATGCTTTAGATTTTGATGGGGAACCTACCCTGAAATTCACATATTTTGTGTATCAAAGAGGTCACAACTGGGAAATGAGTCAATCTGAGGTGGCGCAAAATTCTGAATATTTGTTTTCCCCTCCTAGGCTACATTAAACTATACAGGAAAACAATTAGTTCCGTGAGACCTATAGAGAATATTGCAAAGTTAATCCAAATTATTTCTTTTGTTCTAAAAACTAACTTTTAAGGTCATTTAAGCTCAAATTAGAAGATTTGGTGAAGGAATTCCTTGTTGCGTCATTTTTTTAAATTTTAGAGCGAAGCTCGGGGAATTGGTCAAATACATAGGCATTAGCACTGATCGTCATTCTAAAATCAGTTAAATCTGCTTATCTTCCCAAATCTCCCTGAAACAGATATTTTGACCCTTTTTCCTTCTCACATGGCTGATTTGATGTCATCTCAGACCTTTTCTTGTTCACTGGGGCTAGTTCATAATGGCCAGAAGTGTCACTTTTGGCCTAGCGCTGGTCCCTGAAAATGGATGAATGAGGTTGAAACTTTTAAAAAATTGTTCAAACTGTCTCAAAGTTGCAAGGTGTGGTGTTTACACATGTTGAAACTAGAATAATTCCCTTAGAGTGTCTTTTTCTTAGAACTTTCAAAAAAAAATCTGGAGAAAATGCAAATTTTTATAATTTTCTGTGTTTTGACGCCCAATTTTTGCACTTTTATTCCATTTTTCTCGCAAACTTGTTTCACAATTATCTAAGTGGCTCCTGCTCCTTGCTCAGTGATGGGGTAGGAACATTTCTACCAATTTTCATGCCTTTGCTGTGAATATTTTTGTAAAAGAAGGTGATGTGAGGGCGGTGGTGTCAGACTGCGATAAATGACTGCTGAATTCTTAAGGGTAGAGGTTTAGGAAAACCAGTCCTTTGGTAGGTTAAAGCAATGTGATGATGATGAAACTGGATATTATTGTTGAAAACAGGTGCTAGTTATGAAAAAATGGGTTTATTGAGAAAAAAGGCAATCTTCGCTGTCCCTATAGGTCTCACGTAACTAATTGTGGCGCCATCTGTAGTGTCATATACCTTTCTGTCCCGGGGTGAAGGGAATGACTGGCTTTGAGTGGCTGATAATGAAATAAAGAAAACTGACAGAATTGAAAGAAAATTCCCAGGACACCCCTAATCATTTCTGAGTTATTTCATTAAAAAGAATCCATGATGCAGTGACTATAGAAAATGTCAGTAGGTTTTTAAAATAGGCTCTGTGCTCCATGAATTTGGTCGCTGCAAAAGTGCCAAAATGAGGGTAGGTCAACATCTGGGACGCTTGCTCAAAATTTTCAGGGTCAACCTACCCTGAAATTTTGATATTTTGTGTGCCAAAGAAGCCACAATAAGTTTCTGAGTCAATTTCATGTGGGTCAACGTTCTGAATATTTCTTTCCTCAGGATCAGTTATATTAAACTATACAGGAAAACAATTAGTTTCGTGAGACCTGTAGTGAATACGGCAAAGTCAACTGAAAGGACTTTTTGGCCCTGAAAATTGACTTTTTCAGTGAAATAGCCTAAAATTAGAAGATATGGAGAACGATTCCCTTATTGCATCTTTTTTTTTGGATTTTAAGCCAAAGTTAAGGAAATCTGGTCAAATACATAGGCATTAGTGCTGAATGTCACCCCAAAGTCAATTAAATCTACTTATTTTCCTTAATGTCACTGATGCAGATATTTTGACCCTGTTTCCTTCTAAAATGGACAATTTTAAGTCATCTGAGACCTGTTTATTGTTCCCTCTGGCTCGTCTGAGCTGGCGGAGGTGTCAATTTTGGCCTAGCGCTGATAACTAAAAATGGATGAACCAGGTTGAAACTTTTAAAAAATAGTTCAAATTGCCTCAAAGTTGCAGGGGGTAGTCTTTACACATTGTGAAACTAGAATAATGCCATAAGAGTGTCTTCTCCTGAGGACTTTCCACAAAAATTCTGAAGAAAATGGCAATTTTTAGAATTTTCTGTCTTTTGGCGCCCAATTTTTCAATATTTTTTCGATATTTCTTGCAAACTGTTTTCACAATTATCTAAATGGCTCTTGATTCTAGCTCAGTGATGGGATGGGAACATCCCTACCAATTTTCATGCCTTTGCTGTCAATATTCTCTAAAAGAGGGCGATGTGAGGACGGTGGTGTCATACCGTGATAAATGCTAGGTGAATTCTTATGGGTGGAGGTTCAGGAAAAGCCCTCCTTTTGTAGGAAAAAGCAATGTGATGATGCTGAAAGTGGACATTTTTATTGAAAACAGGTGTGAGTGATAGAAAAATTGGTTTGTTAAGAAAAAAGGCAATCTTCGCTCTCTATATAGGTCTCACGGAACTAATTGTGGCGCCATCTGTAGTGTCATATACCTTTCTGTCCCGGGGTGAAGGGAATGACTGGCTTTGAGTGGCTGATAATGAAATAAGGAAAACTGACAGGACTGAATAAAAAATCACAGGATACCCCCTATCATTTGTGAGTTGTTTGGTAAAAATGAATGCTTGATCTCTGCTTGTTGGTAGGAGTCAGTGTGATTTTTAAATAGGCCCTGTGCCCTGTGAATTTGACCACTGCGAAACTGGCAAAATGAGGGTACATCCACATTTAGGACCCATGCTTTAGATTTTGATGGGGAACCTACCCTGAAATTCACATATTTTGTGTATCAAAGAGGTCACAACTGGGAAATGAGTCAATCTGAGGTGGCGCAAAATTCTGAATATTTGTTTTCCCCTCCTAGGCTACATTAAACTATACAGGAAAACAATTAGTTCCGTGAGACCTATAGAGAATATTGCAAAGTTAATCCAAATTATTTCTTTTGTTCTAAAAACTAACTTTTAAGGTCATTTAAGCTCAAATTAGAAGATTTGGTGAAGGAATTCCTTGTTGCGTCATTTTTTTAAATTTTAGAGCGAAGCTCGGGGAATTGGTCAAATACATAGGCATTAGCACTGATCGTCATTCTAAAATCAGTTAAATCTGCTTATCTTCCCAAATCTCCCTGAAACAGATATTTTGACCCTTTTTCCTTCTCACATGGCTGATTTGATGTCATCTCAGACCTTTTCTTGTTCACTGGGGCTAGTTCATAATGGCCAGAAGTGTCACTTTTGGCCTAGCGCTGGTCCCTGAAAATGGATGAATGAGGTTGAAACTTTTAAAAAATTGTTCAAACTGTCTCAAAGTTGCAAGGTGTGGTGTTTACACATGTTGAAACTAGAATAATTCCCTTAGAGTGTCTTTTTCTTAGAACTTTCAAAAAAAAATCTGGAGAAAATGCAAATTTTTATAATTTTCTGTGTTTTGACGCCCAATTTTTGCACTTTTATTCCATTTTTCTCGCAAACTTGTTTCACAATTATCTAAGTGGCTCCTGCTCCTTGCTCAGTGATGGGGTAGGAACATTTCTACCAATTTTCATGCCTTTGCTGTGAATATTTTTGTAAAAGAAGGTGATGTGAGGGCGGTGGTGTCAGACTGCGATAAATGACTGCTGAATTCTTAAGGGTAGAGGTTTAGGAAAACCAGTCCTTTGGTAGGTTAAAGCAATGTGATGATGATGAAACTGGATATTATTGTTGAAAACAGGTGCTAGTTATGAAAAAATGGGTTTATTGAGAAAAAAGGCAATCTTCGCTGTCCCTATAGGTCTCACGTAACTAATTGTGGCGCCATCTGTAGTGTCATATACCTTTCTGTCCCGGGGTGAAGGGAATGACTGGCTTTGAGTGGCTGATAATGAAATAAAGAAAACTGACAGAATTGAAAGAAAATTCCCAGGACACCCCTAATCATTTCTGAGTTATTTCATTAAAAAGAATCCATGATGCAGTGACTATAGAAAATGTCAGTAGGTTTTTAAAATAGGCTCTGTGCTCCATGAATTTGGTCGCTGCAAAAGTGCCAAAATGAGGGTAGGTCAACATCTGGGACGCTTGCTCAAAATTTTCAGGGTCAACCTACCCTGAAATTTTGATATTTTGTGTGCCAAAGAAGCCACAATAAGTTTCTGAGTCAATTTCATGTGGGTCAACGTTCTGAATATTTCTTTCCTCAGGATCAGTTATATTAAACTATACAGGAAAACAATTAGTTTCGTGAGACCTGTAGTGAATACGGCAAAGTCAACTGAAAGGACTTTTTGGCCCTGAAAATTGACTTTTTCAGTGAAATAGCCTAAAATTAGAAGATATGGAGAACGATTCCCTTATTGCATCTTTTTTTTTGGATTTTAAGCCAAAGTTAAGGAAATCTGGTCAAATACATAGGCATTAGTGCTGAATGTCACCCCAAAGTCAATTAAATCTACTTATTTTCCTTAATGTCACTGATGCAGATATTTTGACCCTGTTTCCTTCTAAAATGGACAATTTTAAGTCATCTGAGACCTGTTTATTGTTCCCTCTGGCTCGTCTGAGCTGGCGGAGGTGTCAATTTTGGCCTAGCGCTGATAACTAAAAATGGATGAACCAGGTTGAAACTTTTAAAAAATAGTTCAAATTGCCTCAAAGTTGCAGGGGGTAGTCTTTACACATTGTGAAACTAGAATAATGCCATAAGAGTGTCTTCTCCTGAGGACTTTCCACAAAAATTCTGAAGAAAATGGCAATTTTTAGAATTTTCTGTCTTTTGGCGCCCAATTTTTCAATATTTTTTCGATATTTCTTGCAAACTGTTTTCACAATTATCTAAATGGCTCTTGATTCTAGCTCAGTGATGGGATGGGAACATCCCTACCAATTTTCATGCCTTTGCTGTCAATATTCTCTAAAAGAGGGCGATGTGAGGACGGTGGTGTCATACCGTGATAAATGCTAGGTGAATTCTTATGGGTGGAGGTTCAGGAAAAGCCCTCCTTTTGTAGGAAAAAGCAATGTGATGATGCTGAAAGTGGACATTTTTATTGAAAACAGGTGTGAGTGATAGAAAAATTGGTTTGTTAAGAAAAAAGGCAATCTTCGCTCTCTATATAGGTCTCACGGAACTAATTGTGGCGCCATCTGTAGTGTCATATACCTTTCTGTCCCGGGGTGAAGGGAATGACTGGCTTTGAGTGGCTGATAATGAAATAAGGAAAACTGACAGGACTGAATAAAAAATCACAGGATACCCCCTATCATTTGTGAGTTGTTTGGTAAAAATGAATGCTTGATCTCTGCTTGTTGGTAGGAGTCAGTGTGATTTTTAAATAGGCCCTGTGCCCTGTGAATTTGACCACTGCGAAACTGGCAAAATGAGGGTACATCCACATTTAGGACCCATGCTTTAGATTTTGATGGGGAACCTACCCTGAAATTCACATATTTTGTGTATCAAAGAGGTCACAACTGGGAAATGAGTCAATCTGAGGTGGCGCAAAATTCTGAATATTTGTTTTCCCCTCCTAGGCTACATTAAACTATACAGGAAAACAATTAGTTCCGTGAGACCTATAGAGAATATTGCAAAGTTAATCCAAATTATTTCTTTTGTTCTAAAAACTAACTTTTAAGGTCATTTAAGCTCAAATTAGAAGATTTGGTGAAGGAATTCCTTGTTGCGTCATTTTTTTAAATTTTAGAGCGAAGCTCGGGGAATTGGTCAAATACATAGGCATTAGCACTGATCGTCATTCTAAAATCAGTTAAATCTGCTTATCTTCCCAAATCTCCCTGAAACAGATATTTTGACCCTTTTTCCTTCTCACATGGCTGATTTGATGTCATCTCAGACCTTTTCTTGTTCACTGGGGCTAGTTCATAATGGCCAGAAGTGTCACTTTTGGCCTAGCGCTGGTCCCTGAAAATGGATGAATGAGGTTGAAACTTTTAAAAAATTGTTCAAACTGTCTCAAAGTTGCAAGGTGTGGTGTTTACACATGTTGAAACTAGAATAATTCCCTTAGAGTGTCTTTTTCTTAGAACTTTCAAAAAAAAATCTGGAGAAAATGCAAATTTTTATAATTTTCTGTGTTTTGACGCCCAATTTTTGCACTTTTATTCCATTTTTCTCGCAAACTTGTTTCACAATTATCTAAGTGGCTCCTGCTCCTTGCTCAGTGATGGGGTAGGAACATTTCTACCAATTTTCATGCCTTTGCTGTGAATATTTTTGTAAAAGAAGGTGATGTGAGGGCGGTGGTGTCAGACTGCGATAAATGACTGCTGAATTCTTAAGGGTAGAGGTTTAGGAAAACCAGTCCTTTGGTAGGTTAAAGCAATGTGATGATGATGAAACTGGATATTATTGTTGAAAACAGGTGCTAGTTATGAAAAAATGGGTTTATTGAGAAAAAAGGCAATCTTCGCTGTCCCTATAGGTCTCACGTAACTAATTGTGGCGCCATCTGTAGTGTCATATACCTTTCTGTCCCGGGGTGAAGGGAATGACTGGCTTTGAGTGGCTGATAATGAAATAAAGAAAACTGACAGAATTGAAAGAAAATTCCCAGGACACCCCTAATCATTTCTGAGTTATTTCATTAAAAAGAATCCATGATGCAGTGACTATAGAAAATGTCAGTAGGTTTTTAAAATAGGCTCTGTGCTCCATGAATTTGGTCGCTGCAAAAGTGCCAAAATGAGGGTAGGTCAACATCTGGGACGCTTGCTCAAAATTTTCAGGGTCAACCTACCCTGAAATTTTGATATTTTGTGTGCCAAAGAAGCCACAATAAGTTTCTGAGTCAATTTCATGTGGGTCAACGTTCTGAATATTTCTTTCCTCAGGATCAGTTATATTAAACTATACAGGAAAACAATTAGTTTCGTGAGACCTGTAGTGAATACGGCAAAGTCAACTGAAAGGACTTTTTGGCCCTGAAAATTGACTTTTTCAGTGAAATAGCCTAAAATTAGAAGATATGGAGAACGATTCCCTTATTGCATCTTTTTTTTTGGATTTTAAGCCAAAGTTAAGGAAATCTGGTCAAATACATAGGCATTAGTGCTGAATGTCACCCCAAAGTCAATTAAATCTACTTATTTTCCTTAATGTCACTGATGCAGATATTTTGACCCTGTTTCCTTCTAAAATGGACAATTTTAAGTCATCTGAGACCTGTTTATTGTTCCCTCTGGCTCGTCTGAGCTGGCGGAGGTGTCAATTTTGGCCTAGCGCTGATAACTAAAAATGGATGAACCAGGTTGAAACTTTTAAAAAATAGTTCAAATTGCCTCAAAGTTGCAGGGGGTAGTCTTTACACATTGTGAAACTAGAATAATGCCATAAGAGTGTCTTCTCCTGAGGACTTTCCACAAAAATTCTGAAGAAAATGGCAATTTTTAGAATTTTCTGTCTTTTGGCGCCCAATTTTTCAATATTTTTTCGATATTTCTTGCAAACTGTTTTCACAATTATCTAAATGGCTCTTGATTCTAGCTCAGTGATGGGATGGGAACATCCCTACCAATTTTCATGCCTTTGCTGTCAATATTCTCTAAAAGAGGGCGATGTGAGGACGGTGGTGTCATACCGTGATAAATGCTAGGTGAATTCTTATGGGTGGAGGTTCAGGAAAAGCCCTCCTTTTGTAGGAAAAAGCAATGTGATGATGCTGAAAGTGGACATTTTTATTGAAAACAGGTGTGAGTGATAGAAAAATTGGTTTGTTAAGAAAAAAGGCAATCTTCGCTCTCTATATAGGTCTCACGGAACTAATTGTGGCGCCATCTGTAGTGTCATATACCTTTCTGTCCCGGGGTGAAGGGAATGACTGGCTTTGAGTGGCTGATAATGAAATAAGGAAAACTGACAGGACTGAATAAAAAATCACAGGATACCCCCTATCATTTGTGAGTTGTTTGGTAAAAATGAATGCTTGATCTCTGCTTGTTGGTAGGAGTCAGTGTGATTTTTAAATAGGCCCTGTGCCCTGTGAATTTGACCACTGCGAAACTGGCAAAATGAGGGTACATCCACATTTAGGACCCATGCTTTAGATTTTGATGGGGAACCTACCCTGAAATTCACATATTTTGTGTATCAAAGAGGTCACAACTGGGAAATGAGTCAATCTGAGGTGGCGCAAAATTCTGAATATTTGTTTTCCCCTCCTAGGCTACATTAAACTATACAGGAAAACAATTAGTTCCGTGAGACCTATAGAGAATATTGCAAAGTTAATCCAAATTATTTCTTTTGTTCTAAAAACTAACTTTTAAGGTCATTTAAGCTCAAATTAGAAGATTTGGTGAAGGAATTCCTTGTTGCGTCATTTTTTTAAATTTTAGAGCGAAGCTCGGGGAATTGGTCAAATACATAGGCATTAGCACTGATCGTCATTCTAAAATCAGTTAAATCTGCTTATCTTCCCAAATCTCCCTGAAACAGATATTTTGACCCTTTTTCCTTCTCACATGGCTGATTTGATGTCATCTCAGACCTTTTCTTGTTCACTGGGGCTAGTTCATAATGGCCAGAAGTGTCACTTTTGGCCTAGCGCTGGTCCCTGAAAATGGATGAATGAGGTTGAAACTTTTAAAAAATTGTTCAAACTGTCTCAAAGTTGCAAGGTGTGGTGTTTACACATGTTGAAACTAGAATAATTCCCTTAGAGTGTCTTTTTCTTAGAACTTTCAAAAAAAAATCTGGAGAAAATGCAAATTTTTATAATTTTCTGTGTTTTGACGCCCAATTTTTGCACTTTTATTCCATTTTTCTCGCAAACTTGTTTCACAATTATCTAAGTGGCTCCTGCTCCTTGCTCAGTGATGGGGTAGGAACATTTCTACCAATTTTCATGCCTTTGCTGTGAATATTTTTGTAAAAGAAGGTGATGTGAGGGCGGTGGTGTCAGACTGCGATAAATGACTGCTGAATTCTTAAGGGTAGAGGTTTAGGAAAACCAGTCCTTTGGTAGGTTAAAGCAATGTGATGATGATGAAACTGGATATTATTGTTGAAAACAGGTGCTAGTTATGAAAAAATGGGTTTATTGAGAAAAAAGGCAATCTTCGCTGTCCCTATAGGTCTCACGTAACTAATTGTGGCGCCATCTGTAGTGTCATATACCTTTCTGTCCCGGGGTGAAGGGAATGACTGGCTTTGAGTGGCTGATAATGAAATAAAGAAAACTGACAGAATTGAAAGAAAATTCCCAGGACACCCCTAATCATTTCTGAGTTATTTCATTAAAAAGAATCCATGATGCAGTGACTATAGAAAATGTCAGTAGGTTTTTAAAATAGGCTCTGTGCTCCATGAATTTGGTCGCTGCAAAAGTGCCAAAATGAGGGTAGGTCAACATCTGGGACGCTTGCTCAAAATTTTCAGGGTCAACCTACCCTGAAATTTTGATATTTTGTGTGCCAAAGAAGCCACAATAAGTTTCTGAGTCAATTTCATGTGGGTCAACGTTCTGAATATTTCTTTCCTCAGGATCAGTTATATTAAACTATACAGGAAAACAATTAGTTTCGTGAGACCTGTAGTGAATACGGCAAAGTCAACTGAAAGGACTTTTTGGCCCTGAAAATTGACTTTTTCAGTGAAATAGCCTAAAATTAGAAGATATGGAGAACGATTCCCTTATTGCATCTTTTTTTTTGGATTTTAAGCCAAAGTTAAGGAAATCTGGTCAAATACATAGGCATTAGTGCTGAATGTCACCCCAAAGTCAATTAAATCTACTTATTTTCCTTAATGTCACTGATGCAGATATTTTGACCCTGTTTCCTTCTAAAATGGACAATTTTAAGTCATCTGAGACCTGTTTATTGTTCCCTCTGGCTCGTCTGAGCTGGCGGAGGTGTCAATTTTGGCCTAGCGCTGATAACTAAAAATGGATGAACCAGGTTGAAACTTTTAAAAAATAGTTCAAATTGCCTCAAAGTTGCAGGGGGTAGTCTTTACACATTGTGAAACTAGAATAATGCCATAAGAGTGTCTTCTCCTGAGGACTTTCCACAAAAATTCTGAAGAAAATGGCAATTTTTAGAATTTTCTGTCTTTTGGCGCCCAATTTTTCAATATTTTTTCGATATTTCTTGCAAACTGTTTTCACAATTATCTAAATGGCTCTTGATTCTAGCTCAGTGATGGGATGGGAACATCCCTACCAATTTTCATGCCTTTGCTGTCAATATTCTCTAAAAGAGGGCGATGTGAGGACGGTGGTGTCATACCGTGATAAATGCTAGGTGAATTCTTATGGGTGGAGGTTCAGGAAAAGCCCTCCTTTTGTAGGAAAAAAGCAATGTGATGATGCTGAAAGTGGACATTTTTATTGAAAACAGGTGTGAGTGATAGAAAAATTGGTTTGTTAAGAAAAAAGGCAATCTTCGCTCTCTATATAGGTCTCACGGAACTAATTGTGGCGCCATCTGTAGTGTCATATACCTTTCTGTCCCGGGGTGAAGGGAATGACTGGCTTTGAGTGGCTGATAATGAAATAAGGAAAACTGACAGGACTGAATAAAAAATCACAGGATACCCCCTATCATTTGTGAGTTGTTTGGTAAAAATGAATGCTTGATCTCTGCTTGTTGGTAGGAGTCAGTGTGATTTTTAAATAGGCCCTGTGCCCTGTGAATTTGACCACTGCGAAACTGGCAAAATGAGGGTACATCCACATTTAGGACCCATGCTTTAGATTTTGATGGGGAACCTACCCTGAAATTCACATATTTTGTGTATCAAAGAGGTCACAACTGGGAAATGAGTCAATCTGAGGTGGCGCAAAATTCTGAATATTTGTTTTCCCCTCCTAGGCTACATTAAACTATACAGGAAAACAATTAGTTCCGTGAGACCTATAGAGAATATTGCAAAGTTAATCCAAATTATTTCTTTTGTTCTAAAAACTAACTTTTAAGGTCATTTAAGCTCAAATTAGAAGATTTGGTGAAGGAATTCCTTGTTGCGTCATTTTTTTAAATTTTAGAGCGAAGCTCGGGGAATTGGTCAAATACATAGGCATTAGCACTGATCGTCATTCTAAAATCAGTTAAATCTGCTTATCTTCCCAAATCTCCCTGAAACAGATATTTTGACCCTTTTTCCTTCTCACATGGCTGATTTGATGTCATCTCAGACCTTTTCTTGTTCACTGGGGCTAGTTCATAATGGCCAGAAGTGTCACTTTTGGCCTAGCGCTGGTCCCTGAAAATGGATGAATGAGGTTGAAACTTTTAAAAAATTGTTCAAACTGTCTCAAAGTTGCAAGGTGTGGTGTTTACACATGTTGAAACTAGAATAATTCCCTTAGAGTGTCTTTTTCTTAGAACTTTCAAAAAAAAATCTGGAGAAAATGCAAATTTTTATAATTTTCTGTGTTTTGACGCCCAATTTTTGCACTTTTATTCCATTTTTCTCGCAAACTTGTTTCACAATTATCTAAGTGGCTCCTGCTCCTTGCTCAGTGATGGGGTAGGAACATTTCTACCAATTTTCATGCCTTTGCTGTGAATATTTTTGTAAAAGAAGGTGATGTGAGGGCGGTGGTGTCAGACTGCGATAAATGACTGCTGAATTCTTAAGGGTAGAGGTTTAGGAAAACCAGTCCTTTGGTAGGTTAAAGCAATGTGATGATGATGAAACTGGATATTATTGTTGAAAACAGGTGCTAGTTATGAAAAAATGGGTTTATTGAGAAAAAAGGCAATCTTCGCTGTCCCTATAGGTCTCACGTAACTAATTGTGGCGCCATCTGTAGTGTCATATACCTTTCTGTCCCGGGGTGAAGGGAATGACTGGCTTTGAGTGGCTGATAATGAAATAAAGAAAACTGACAGAATTGAAAGAAAATTCCCAGGACACCCCTAATCATTTCTGAGTTATTTCATTAAAAAGAATCCATGATGCAGTGACTATAGAAAATGTCAGTAGGTTTTTAAAATAGGCTCTGTGCTCCATGAATTTGGTCGCTGCAAAAGTGCCAAAATGAGGGTAGGTCAACATCTGGGACGCTTGCTCAAAATTTTCAGGGTCAACCTACCCTGAAATTTTGATATTTTGTGTGCCAAAGAAGCCACAATAAGTTTCTGAGTCAATTTCATGTGGGTCAACGTTCTGAATATTTCTTTCCTCAGGATCAGTTATATTAAACTATACAGGAAAACAATTAGTTTCGTGAGACCTGTAGTGAATACGGCAAAGTCAACTGAAAGGACTTTTTGGCCCTGAAAATTGACTTTTTCAGTGAAATAGCCTAAAATTAGAAGATATGGAGAACGATTCCCTTATTGCATCTTTTTTTTTGGATTTTAAGCCAAAGTTAAGGAAATCTGGTCAAATACATAGGCATTAGTGCTGAATGTCACCCCAAAGTCAATTAAATCTACTTATTTTCCTTAATGTCACTGATGCAGATATTTTGACCCTGTTTCCTTCTAAAATGGACAATTTTAAGTCATCTG
>CAKZFK010000159.1:15000-17500 GCA_936440205.1 Lepidonotus clava | reverse complement strand
GATGCGGCAGGCCGAGTTGGCCCCCATAGGCGAAGTTTCAGGCCCGTCGGGCTAGGAGGAGACGCCTGAGAGGACGAAAACCGGAAATTTCGGACTTAGAAATTTTTCGACTGAAACCGCCGCCGTCCTCTGGCTTGGTTTAGCGATCCTGACGGACGCGTAGCCGCTACCATCCTGACAAAGTGAGTTTGGCCCGTCGCCGCTACCGTCTCGCACGAGCCGCAACGAGCACCGGGGCAAAACGGCCTGAGGGGCCGAAAACCCAAAAATGTTGGACTTTGAAATTTTTCGAGTGAAACCGCCGCCGTCCTCTGGCTTGGTTTAGCGATCGAGTGAGACGGCCGCCGTCCTCTGGCTTGGTTTAGCGTTTCGCACTTTCTGTGCACGCACGGGCGGGGAAATGAGCACCGCGCCTCGACCGCTCGTCCTACGGAGGTGATCTTGGGCTCGAATCGAAGCCCAGGACCTCCTCTACAAGATGCACTCGAAGGGGAATCCCTGGAATTCCCCGCTCTCGAGGTACGGGCCTCGGAAGGCCGTTTTTACCCTTTTTCGTCGCTTAAATGAGAGCCCCGCATCGACCGGACGTCCGGCGGAGGCGTGCCGGGGCTCGAATCGAAGCCCAGACTCTCCCCTTCGAAACGCACTCTCGTTTGAGTCGACGCGACTTGCGGTTCCAGAGATATCGAGGGATTTCCCAGGGCTTTCCGGCATGCGTGCACAGAAAGTGCCGTTAGGAGCGCCCGTAGCCGCTACCATCAGCCCGACAAAAAGATGCGGCAGGCCGAGTTGGCCCCCATAGGCGAAATTTCAGGCCCGTCGGGCTAGGAGGAGACGCCTGAGGGGACGAAAACCGGAAATTTCGGACTTAGAAATTTTTCGACTGAAACCGCCGCCGTCCTCTGGCTTGGTTTAGCGATCCTGACGGACGCGTAGCCGCTACCATCCTGACAAAGTGAGTTTGGCCCGTAGCCGCTACCGTCTCGCACGAGGGGTGTGGACGGAGCCGCAATGAGCACCGCGCCTCGACCGATCGTCCTACGGAGGTGATCTCGGGCTCGAATCGAAGCCCAGGACCTCCTCTACAAGATGCACTCGACGGGGAATCCCTGGAATTCCCCGCTCTCGAGGTACGGGCCCCGGAAGGCCGTTTTTACCCTTTTTCGTCGCTTAAATGAGAGCCCCGCATCGACCGGACGTCCGGCGGAGGCGTGCCGGGGCTCGAATCGAAGCCCAGACTCTCCCCTTCGAAACGCACTCTCGTTTGAGTCGATGCGACTTGCGGTTCCAGAGATATCGAGGGATTTCCCAGGGCTTTCCGGCATGCGTGCACAGAAAGTGCCGTTAGGAGCGCCCGTAGCCGCTACCATCAGCCCGACAAAAAGATGCGGCAGGCCGAGTTGGCCCCCATAGGCAAAGTTTCAGGCCCGTCGGGCTAGGAGGAGACGCCTGAGAGGACGAAAACCGGAAATTTCGGACTTAGAAATTTTTCGACTGAAACCGCCGCCGTCCTCTGGCTTGGTTTAGCGATCCTGACAGAAGCGTAGCCGCTACCATCCTGGACGGCGGCCGTTTCACTTTCTGTGCACGCACGAGGGGTGTGGACGGAGCCGCAATGAGCACCGCGCCTCGACCGCTCGTCCTACGGAGTTGATCTCGGGCTCGAATCGAAGCCCAGGACCTCCTCTACAAGATGCACTCAACGGGGAATCCCTGGAATTCCCCGCTCTCGAGGTACGGGCCCCGGAAGGCCGTTTTTACCCTTTTTCGTCGCTTAAATGAGAGCCCCGCATCGACCGGACGTCCGGCGGAGGCGTGCCGGGGCTCGAATCGAAGCCCAGACTCTCCCCTTCGAAACGCACTCTCGTTTGAGTCGACGCGACTTGCGGTTCCAGAGATATCGAGGGATTTCCCAGGGCTTTCCGGCATGCGTGCACAGAAAGTGCCGTTAGGAGCGCCCGTAGCCGCTACCATCAGCCCGACAAAAAGATGCGGCAGGCCGAGTTGGCCCCCATAGGCGAAATTTCAGGCCCGTCGGGCTAGGAGGAGACGCCTGAGGGGACGAAAACCGGAAATTTCGGACTTAGAAATTTTTCGACTGAAACCGCCGCCGTCCTCTGGCTTGGTTTAGCGATCCTGACGGACGCGTAGCCGCTACCATCCTGACAAAGTGAGTTTGGCCCGTAGCCGCTACCGTCTCGCACGAGGGGTGTGGACGGAGCCGCAATGAGCACCGCGCCTCGACCGATCGTCCTACGGAGGTGATCTCGGGCTCGAATCGAAGCCCAGGACCTCCTCTACAAGATGCACTCGACGGGGAATCCCTGGAATTCCCCGCTCTCGAGGTACGGGCCCCGGAAGGCCGTTTTTACCCTTTTTCGTCGCTTAAATGAGAGCCCCGCATCGACCGGACGTCCGGCGGAGGCGTGCCGGGGCTCGAATCGAAGCCCAGACTCTCCCCTTCGAAACGCACTCTCGTTTGAGTCGACGCGACTTGCGG
>CAKZFK010000159.1:0-5000 GCA_936440205.1 Lepidonotus clava | reverse complement strand
GTCAGGAGCAGGCTTTTGCAAACCTCCGCCGTTTTCTCTGCTCTCCGGCCGGCGCCCTCCTCATATAAGGGAGACGCAGTGAGGTTTTCTGACCCGCGTCACGACCCCCCGCCCTCCCCCCTCCAGACCCCGAGGGAGGCAGTCCGCAGCCCTAAGCCACGGGCCCAGGCGGGTCCTCATATAAGGGAGACGCAGTGAGGTTTTCTGACCCGCGTCACGACCCCCCGCCCTCCCCCGCGGCAGGCCAGAGCCTGCGTACGGCGTCGGCGGTCTCGCGGCTACCTCGAAACCGGCCCAAATCCTGCGTCTGAGCCCCAAAACCTGCTAGGCAGCCTCTCGCCGGCGCGGCCGTTTCACCAAACCCTGCTCGGCAGCCTCTCGCCGGCGCCGCCGTTTCACCGAACCCTGCTCGGCAGCCTCTCGCCGGCGCCGCCGTTTCACCACACCTTCTCCCGCCGCAGGCCAGAGCCTGCGTACGGCGTCGGCGGTCTCGCGGCTACCTCGAAACCGGCCCAAATCCTGCGTCTGAGCCCCAAAACCTGCTAGGCAGCCTCTCGCCGGCGCGGCCGTTTCACCAAACCCTGCTCGGCAGCCTCTCGCCGGCGCCGCCGTTTCACCAAACCCTGCTCGGCAGCCTCTCGCCGGCGCCGCCGTTTCACCATACCTTCTCCCGCCGCAGGCCAGAGCCTGCGTCGAGCGTCGACGGATCGTTACGCCAGGCCGGCGGACGGCCGCGGATTCACTTCCCAAGTCTCGCGTCGCTGCGGCGAGCCGTAGCGGCGCGCGCAGCCCGAACGCCTGCCCCAGCGCGTTTCTGTCCTCCCGCCGCGGCCAAACGCTCGACCCAGGCCTCCGGCGGACCTCGCCAGCGCGTCCGGCAGCTCGAGAAGGGCCTAGTTCCCAAGTCTCGCGTCGCTGCGTCGAGCCGTAGCGACGCGCGCAGCCCGAACGCCTGCCCCAGCGCGTTTCTGTCCTCCCGCCGCGGCCAAACGCTCGACCCAGGCCTCCGGCGGACCTCGCCAGCGCGTCCGGCAGCTCGAGAAGGGCCTAGTTCCCAAGTCTCGCGTCGCTGCCGCGAGCGGTTGCGACGCGCGCAGCCCAAACGCCTGCCCCAGCGCGTTTTTGGACTTAGAAAATTTTTGAGAGCTGCGGCTGAGGACACCCCCCTATATAAGGGAAACGCAGTGAGGTTTTCTGACCCGCGTCACGGGGAAAAACGGCGGTTTTCGGGCTCTCATTCGTTAACCGCTCGACGGATCGACTCCGTTCTTTTTGCATGGTGTAGGGGACCTTTAGGCGCATCTTTGTAGGTATTGGAATCCTCGGCGATTTTGGCGATTCCGGCGATTCCGGGCCCTTGAAATCTTCGGAAGCCAAAAGCGCCCCCTAGGAGCGATCGCAGCCACTAACCTCAGCCCGACAAAAAGATGCGGCAGGGTGAGTAGGCCCTCTAGGTGAAATTTCAGGCCCGTCGGGCTAGGAGGAGACGCCTGAGAGGACGAAAACCGGAAATTTCGGACTTAGAAATTTTTCGACTGAAACCGCCGCCGTCCTCTGGCTTGGTTTAGCGATCCTGACGGACGCGTAGCCGCTACCATCCTGACAAAGTGAGTTTGGCCCGTCGCCGCTACCGTCTCGCACGAGCCGCAACGAGCACCGGGGCAAAACGGCCTGAGGGGCCGAAAACCCAAAAATGTTGGACTTTGAAATTTTTCGAGTGAAACCGCCGCCGTCCTCTGGCTTGGTTTAGCGATCGAGTGAGACGGCCGCCGTCCTCTGGCTTGGTTTAGCGTTTCGCACTTTCTGTGCACGCACGGGCGGGGAAATGAGCACCGCGCCTCGACCGCTCGTCCTACGGAGGTGATCTTGGGCTCGAATCGAAGCCCAGGACCTCCTCTACAAGATGCACTCGAAAGGGAATCCCTGGAATTCCCCGCTCTCGAGGTACGGGCCTCGGAAGGCCGTTTTTACCCTTTTTCGTCGCTTAAATGAGAGCCCCGCATCGACCGGACGTCCGGCGGAGGCGTGCCGGGGCTCGAATCGAAGCCCAGACTCTCCCCTTCGAAACGCACTCTCGTTTGAGTCGACGCGACTTGCGGTTCCAGAGATATCGAGGGATTTCCCAGGGCTTTCCGGCATGCGTGCACAGAAAGTGCCGTTAGGAGCGCCCGTCGCCGCTACCATCAGCCCGACAAAAAGATGCGGCAGGCCGAGTTGGCCCCCATAGGCGAAGTTTCAGGCCCGTCGGGCTAGGAGGAGACGCCTGAGAGGACGAAAACCGGAAATTTCGGACTTAGAAATTTTTCGACTGAAACCGCCGCCGTCCTCTGGCTTGGTTTAGCGATCCTGACGGACGCGTAGCCGCTACCATCCTGACAAAGTGAGTTTGGCCCGTCGCCGCTACCGTCTCGCACGAGCCGCAACGAGCACCGGGGCAAAACGGCCTGAGGGGCCGAAAACCCAAAAATGTTGGACTTTGAAATTTTTCGAGTGAAACCGCCGCCGTCCTCTGGCTTGGTTTAGCGATCGAGTGAGACGGCCGCCGTCCTCTGGCTTGGTTTAGCGTTTCGCACTTTCTGTGCACGCACGGGCGGGGAAATGAGCACCGCGCCTCGACCGCTCGTCCTACGGAGGTGATCTTGGGCTCGAATCGAAGCCCAGGACCTCCTCTACAAGATGCACTCGAAGGGGAATCCCTGGAATTCCCCGCTCTCGAGGTACGGGCCTCGGAAGGCCGTTTTTACCCTTTTTCGTCGCTTAAATGAGAGCCCCGCATCGACCGGACGTCCGGCGGAGGCGTGCCGGGGCTCGAATCGAAGCCCAGACTCTCCCCTTCGAAACGCACTCTCGTTTGAGTCGACGCGACTTGCGGTTCCAGAGATATCGAGGGATTTCCCAGGGCTTTCCGGCATGCGTGCACAGAAAGTGCCGTTAGGAGCGCCCGTAGCCGCTACCATCAGCCCGACAAAAAGATGCGGCAGGCCGAGTTGGCCCCCATAGGCGAAATTTCAGGCCCGTCGGGCTAGGAGGAGACGCCTGAGGGGACGAAAACCGGAAATTTCGGACTTAGAAATTTTTCGACTGAAACCGCCGCCGTCCTCTGGCTTGGTTTAGCGATCCTGACGGACGCGTAGCCGCTACCATCCTGACAAAGTGAGTTTGGCCCGTAGCCGCTACCGTCTCGCACGAGGGGTGTGGACGGAGCCGCAATGAGCACCGCGCCTCGACCGATCGTCCTACGGAGGTGATCTCGGGCTCGAATCGAAGCCCAGGACCTCCTCTACAAGATGCACTCGACGGGGAATCCCTGGAATTCCCCGCTCTCGAGGTACGGGCCCCGGAAGGCCGTTTTTACCCTTTTTCGTCGCTTAAATGAGAGCCCCGCATCGACCGGACGTCCGGCGGAGGCGTGCCGGGGCTCGAATCGAAGCCCAGACTCTCCCCTTCGAAACGCACTCTCGTTTGAGTCGATGCGACTTGCGGTTCCAGAGATATCGAGGGATTTCCCAGGGCTTTCCGGCATGCGTGCACAGAAAGTGCCGTTAGGAGCGCCCGTAGCCGCTACCATCAGCCCGACAAAAAGATGCGGCAGGCCGAGTTGGCCCCCATAGGCAAAGTTTCAGGCCCGTCGGGCTAGGAGGAGACGCCTGAGAGGACGAAAACCGGAAATTTCGGACTTAGAAATTTTTCGACTGAAACCGCCGCCGTCCTCTGGCTTGGTTTAGCGATCCTGACAGAAGCGTAGCCGCTACCATCCTGGACGGCGGCCGTTTCACTTTCTGTGCACGCACGAGGGGTGTGGACGGAGCCGCAATGAGCACCGCGCCTCGACCGCTCGTCCTACGGAGTTGATCTCGGGCTCGAATCGAAGCCCAGGACCTCCTCTACAAGATGCACTCAACGGGGAATCCCTGGAATTCCCCGCTCTCGAGGTACGGGCCCCGGAAGGCCGTTTTTACCCTTTTTCGTCGCTTAAATGAGAGCCCCCGCATCGACCGGACGTCCGGCGGAGGCGTGCCGGGGCTCGAATCGAAGCCCAGACTCTCCCCTTCGAAACGCACTCTCGTTTGAGTCGACGCGACTTGCGGTTCCAGAGATATCGAGGGATTTCCCAGGGCTTTCCGGCATGCGTGCACAGAAAGTGCCGTTAGGAGCGCCCGTAGCCGCTACCATCAGCCCGACAAAAAGATGCGGCAGGCCGAGTTGGCCCCCATAGGCGAAATTTCAGGCCCGTCGGGCTAGGAGGAGACGCCTGAGGGGACGAAAACCGGAAATTTCGGACTTAGAAATTTTTCGACTGAAACCGCCGCCGTCCTCTGGCTTGGTTTAGCGATCCTGACGGACGCGTAGCCGCTACCATCCTGACAAAGTGAGTTTGGCCCGTAGCCGCTACCGTCTCGCACGAGGGGTGTGGACGGAGCCGCAATGAGCACCGCGCCTCGACCGATCGTCCTACGGAGGTGATCTCGGGCTCGAATCGAAGCCCAGGACCTCCTCTACAAGATGCACTCGACGGGGAATCCCTGGAATTCCCCGCTCTCGAGGTACGGGCCCCGGAAGGCCGTTTTTACCCTTTTTCGTCGCTTAAATGAGAGCCCCGCATCGACCGGACGTCCGGCGGAGGCGTGCCGGGGCTCGAATCGAAGCCCAGACTCTCCCCTTCGAAACGCACTCTCGTTTGAGTCGACGCGACTTGCGGATCCAGAGATATTAGCGATGCGGCTCCGTCCACAAGGGGCGTGGACGGAGCCGCATTCAGCACTGTGCCTCACCCGGGCCTCCCACGGGGCTGATCTGGGGCTCGAATCGAAGTTCAGCACCTGACCTACAAGGCGAACTTCGAACGGAGTCCCTGCGATCGCCGGTTGAGGAGATACAGGCCCCGGAAGGCCCGTTTTGTCCGTCAGCCCTTTTCCTCACTTTCTGTGCACGCACGAGGGGTGTGGACGGAGCCGCAACGAGCACAGCGCCTCAACCGCTCGACCCACAGGGCTGATCTT
>CAKZFK010000158.1:20000-25000 GCA_936440205.1 Lepidonotus clava | reverse complement strand
CGAAGTTCGCCTTGTAGGTCAGGTGCTGAACTTCGATTCGAGCCCCAGATCAGCCCCGTGGGAGGCCCGGGTGAGGCACAGTGCTGAATGCGGCTCCGTCCACGCCCCTTGTGGACGGAGCCGCATCGCTAATATCTCTGGATCCGCAAGTCGCGTCGACTCAAACGAGAGTGCGTTTCGAAGGGGAGAGTCTGGGCTTCGATTCGAGCCCCGGCACGCCTCCGCCGGACGTCCGGTCGATGCGGGGCTCTCATTTAAGCGACGAAAAAGGGTAAAAACGGCCTTCCGGGGCCCGTACCTCGAGAGCGGGGAATTCCAGGGATTCCCCGTCGAGTGCATCTTGTAGAGGAGGTCCTGGGCTTCGATTCGAGCCCGAGATCACCTCCGTAGGACGATCGGTCGAGGCGCGGTGCTCATTGCGGCTCCGTCCACACCCCTCGTGCGAGACGGTAGCGGCTACGGGCCAAACTCACTTTGTCAGGATGGTAGCGGCTACGCGTCCGTCAGGATCGCTAAACCAAGCCAGAGGACGGCGGCGGTTTCAGTCGAAAAATTTCTAAGTCCGAAATTTCCGGTTTTCGTCCCCTCAGGCGTCTCCTCCTAGCCCGACGGGCCTGAAATTTCGCCTATGGGGGCCAACTCGGCCTGCCGCATCTTTTTGTCGGGCTGATGGTAGCGGCTACGGGCGCTCCTAACGGCACTTTCTGTGCACGCATGCCGGAAAGCCCTGGGAAATCCCTCGATATCTCTGGAACCGCAAGTCGCGTCGACTCAAACGAGAGTGCGTTTCGAAGGGGAGAGTCTGGGCTTCGATTCGAGCCCCGGCACGCCTCCGCCGGACGTCCGGTCGATGCGGGGCTCTCATTTAAGCGACGAAAAAGGGTAAAAACGGCCTTCCGGGGCCCGTACCTCGAGAGCGGGGAATTCCAGGGATTCCCCGTTGAGTGCATCTTGTAGAGGAGGTCCTGGGCTTCGATTCGAGCCCGAGATCAACTCCGTAGGACGAGCGGTCGAGGCGCGGTGCTCATTGCGGCTCCGTCCACACCCCTCGTGCGTGCACAGAAAGTGAAACGGCCGCCGTCCAGGATGGTAGCGGCTACGCTTCTGTCAGGATCGCTAAACCAAGCCAGAGGACGGCGGCGGTTTCAGTCGAAAAATTTCTAAGTCCGAAATTTCCGGTTTTCGTCCTCTCAGGCGTCTCCTCCTAGCCCGACGGGCCTGAAACTTTGCCTATGGGGGCCAACTCGGCCTGCCGCATCTTTTTGTCGGGCTGATGGTAGCGGCTACGGGCGCTCCTAACGGCACTTTCTGTGCACGCATGCCGGAAAGCCCTGGGAAATCCCTCGATATCTCTGGAACCGCAAGTCGCATCGACTCAAACGAGAGTGCGTTTCGAAGGGGAGAGTCTGGGCTTCGATTCGAGCCCCGGCACGCCTCCGCCGGACGTCCGGTCGATGCGGGGCTCTCATTTAAGCGACGAAAAAGGGTAAAAACGGCCTTCCGGGGCCCGTACCTCGAGAGCGGGGAATTCCAGGGATTCCCCGTCGAGTGCATCTTGTAGAGGAGGTCCTGGGCTTCGATTCGAGCCCGAGATCACCTCCGTAGGACGATCGGTCGAGGCGCGGTGCTCATTGCGGCTCCGTCCACACCCCTCGTGCGAGACGGTAGCGGCTACGGGCCAAACTCACTTTGTCAGGATGGTAGCGGCTACGCGTCCGTCAGGATCGCTAAACCAAGCCAGAGGACGGCGGCGGTTTCAGTCGAAAAATTTCTAAGTCCGAAATTTCCGGTTTTCGTCCCCTCAGGCGTCTCCTCCTAGCCCGACGGGCCTGAAATTTCGCCTATGGGGGCCAACTCGGCCTGCCGCATCTTTTTGTCGGGCTGATGGTAGCGGCTACGGGCGCTCCTAACGGCACTTTCTGTGCACGCATGCCGGAAAGCCCTGGGAAATCCCTCGATATCTCTGGAACCGCAAGTCGCGTCGACTCAAACGAGAGTGCGTTTCGAAGGGGAGAGTCTGGGCTTCGATTCGAGCCCCGGCACGCCTCCGCCGGACGTCCGGTCGATGCGGGGCTCTCATTTAAGCGACGAAAAAGGGTAAAAACGGCCTTCCGGGGCCCGTACCTCGAGAGCGGGGAATTCCAGGGATTCCCCTTCGAGTGCATCTTGTAGAGGAGGTCCTGGGCTTCGATTCGAGCCCAAGATCACCTCCGTAGGACGAGCGGTCGAGGCGCGGTGCTCATTTCCCCGCCCGTGCGTGCACAGAAAGTGCGAAACGCTAAACCAAGCCAGAGGACGGCGGCCGTCTCACTCGATCGCTAAACCAAGCCAGAGGACGGCGGCGGTTTCACTCGAAAAATTTCAAAGTCCAACATTTTTGGGTTTTCGGCCCCTCAGGCCGTTTTGCCCCGGTGCTCGTTGCGGCTCGTGCGAGACGGTAGCGGCGACGGGCCAAACTCACTTTGTCAGGATGGTAGCGGCTACGCGTCCGTCAGGATCGCTAAACCAAGCCAGAGGACGGCGGCGGTTTCAGTCGAAAAATTTCTAAGTCCGAAATTTCCGGTTTTCGTCCTCTCAGGCGTCTCCTCCTAGCCCGACGGGCCTGAAATTTCGCCTATGGGGGCCAACTCGGCCTGCCGCATCTTTTTGTCGGGCTGATGGTAGCGGCTACGGGCGCTCCTAACGGCACTTTCTGTGCACGCATGCCGGAAAGCCCTGGGAAATCCCTCGATATCTCTGGAACCGCAAGTCGCGTCGACTCAAACGAGAGTGCGTTTCGAAGGGGAGAGTCTGGGCTTCGATTCGAGCCCCGGCACGCCTCCGCCGGACGTCCGGTCGATGCGGGGCTCTCATTTAAGCGACGAAAAAGGGTAAAAACGGCCTTCCGAGGCCCGTACCTCGAGAGCGGGGAATTCCAGGGATTCCCTTTCGAGTGCATCTTGTAGAGGAGGTCCTGGGCTTCGATTCGAGCCCAAGATCACCTCCGTAGGACGAGCGGTCGAGGCGCGGTGCTCATTTCCCCGCCCGTGCGTGCACAGAAAGTGCGAAACGCTAAACCAAGCCAGAGGACGGCGGCCGTCTCACTCGATCGCTAAACCAAGCCAGAGGACGGCGGCGGTTTCACTCGAAAAATTTCAAAGTCCAACATTTTTGGGTTTTCGGCCCCTCAGGCCGTTTTGCCCCGGTGCTCGTTGCGGCTCGTGCGAGACGGTAGCGGCGACGGGCCAAACTCACTTTGTCAGGATGGTAGCGGCTACGCGTCCGTCAGGATCGCTAAACCAAGCCAGAGGACGGCGGCGGTTTCAGTCGAAAAATTTCTAAGTCCGAAATTTCCGGTTTTCGTCCTCTCAGGCGTCTCCTCCTAGCCCGACGGGCCTGAAATTTCACCTAGAGGGCCTACTCACCCTGCCGCATCTTTTTGTCGGGCTGAGGTTAGTGGCTGCGATCGCTCCTAGGGGGCGCTTTTGGCTTCCGAAGATTTCAAGGGCCCGGAATCGCCGGAATCGCCAAAATCGCCGAGGATTCCAATACCTACAAAGATGCGCCTAAAGGTCCCCTACACCATGCAAAAAGAACGGAGTCGATCCGTCGAGCGGTTAACGAATGAGAGCCCGAAAACCGCCGTTTTTCCCCGTGACGCGGGTCAGAAAACCTCACTGCGTTTCCCTTATATAGGGGGGTGTCCTCAGCCGCAGCTCTCAAAAATTTTCTAAGTCCAAAAACGCGCTGGGGCAGGCGTTTGGGCTGCGCGCGTCGCAACCGCTCGCGGCAGCGACGCGAGACTTGGGAACTAGGCCCTTCTCGAGCTGCCGGACGCGCTGGCGAGGTCCGCCGGAGGCCTGGGTCGAGCGTTTGGCCGCGGCGGGAGGACAGAAACGCGCTGGGGCAGGCGTTCGGGCTGCGCGCGTCGCTACGGCTCGACGCAGCGACGCGAGACTTGGGAACTAGGCCCTTCTCGAGCTGCCGGACGCGCTGGCGAGGTCCGCCGGAGGCCTGGGTCGAGCGTTTGGCCGCGGCGGGAGGACAGAAACGCGCTGGGGCAGGCGTTCGGGCTGCGCGCTGCCGCTACGGCTCGCCGCAGCGACGCGAGACTTGGGAAGTGAATCCGCGGCCGTCCGCCGGCCTGGCGTAACGATCCGTCGACGCTCGACGCAGGCTCTGGCCTGCGGCGGGAGAAGGTATGGTGAAACGGCGGCGCCGGCGAGAGGCTGCCGAGCAGGGTTTGGTGAAACGGCGGCGCCGGCGAGAGGCTGCCGAGCAGGGTTTGGTGAAACGGCCGCGCCGGCGAGAGGCTGCCTAGCAGGTTTTGGGGCTCAGACGCAGGATTTGGGCCGGTTTCGAGGTAGCCGCGAGACCGCCGACGCCGTACGCAGGCTCTGGCCTGCGGCGGGAGAAGGTGTGGTGAAACGGCGGCGCCGGCGAGAGGCTGCCGAGCAGGGTTCGGTGAAACGGCGGCGCCGGCGAGAGGCTGCCGAGCAGGGTTTGGTGAAACGGCCGCGCCGGCGAGAGGCTGCCTAGCAGGTTTTGGGGCTCAGACGCAGGATTTGGGCCGGTTTCGAGGTAGCCGCGAGACCGCCGACGCCGTACGCAGGCTCTGGCCTGCCGCGGGGGAGGGCGGGGGGTCGTGACGCGGGTCAGAAAACCTCACTGCGTCTCCCTTATATGAGGACCCGCCTGGGCCCGTGGCTTAGGGCTGCGGACTGCCTCCCTCGGGGTCTGGAGGGGGGAGGGCGGGGGGTCGTGACGCGGGTCAGAAAACCTCACTGCGTCTCCCTTATATGAGGAGGGCGCCGGCCGGAGAGCAGAGAAAACGGCGGAGGTTTGCAAAAGCCTGCTCCTGACTCTGTGTCGACGGACGGACTCTGAAAACCCTCTCTCCGCTAGAAAGGCAACCGAGCGCCTGCCCGGCTGTGAGGCTCACGCTTCCTGCATGCAGGCCACTCCTTGAAACGGAAACGCAGTCCCGAGACCTCGTCGGTCGCTCTAGCCCGCTGGTTAAG
>CAKZFK010000158.1:7500-10000 GCA_936440205.1 Lepidonotus clava | reverse complement strand
AGAGCGGGGAATTCCAGGGATTCCCCGTCGAGTGCATCTTGTAGAGGAGGTCCTGGGCTTCGATTCGAGCCCGAGATCACCTCCGTAGGACGAGTCGGTCGAGGCGCGGTGCTCATTGCGGCTCCGTCCACACCCCTCGTGCGAGACGGTAGCGGCTACGGGCCAAACTCACTTTGTCAGGATGGTAGCGGCTACGCGTCCGTCAGGATCGCTAAACCAAGCCAGAGGACGGCGGCGGTTTCAGTCGAAAAATTTCTAAGTCCGAAATTTCCGGTTTTCGTCCCCTCAGGCGTCTCCTCCTAGCCCGACGGGCCTGAAATTTCGCCTATGGGGGCCAACTCGGCCTGCCGCATCTTTTTGTCGGGCTGATGGTAGCGGCTACGGGCGCTCCTAACGGCACTTTCTGTGCACGCATGCCGGAAAGCCCTGGGAAATCCCTCGATATCTCTGGAACCGCAAGTCGCGTCGACTCAAACGAGAGTGCGTTTCGAAGGGGAGAGTCTGGGCTTCGATTCGAGCCCCGGCACGCCTCCGCCGGACGTCCGGTCGATGCGGGGCTCTCATTTAAGCGACGAAAAAGGGTAAAAACGGCCTTCCGGGGCCCGTACCTCGAGAGCGGGGAATTCCAGGGATTCCCCGTTGAGTGCATCTTGTAGAGGAGGTCCTGGGCTTCGATTCGAGCCCGAGATCAACTCCGTAGGACGAGCGGTCGAGGCGCGGTGCTCATTGCGGCTCCGTCCACACCCCTCGTGCGTGCACAGAAAGTGAAACGGCCGCCGTCCAGGATGGTAGCGGCTACGCTTCTGTCAGGATCGCTAAACCAAGCCAGAGGACGGCGGCGGTTTCAGTCGAAAAATTTCTAAGTCCGAAATTTCCGGTTTTCGTCCTCTCAGGCGTCTCCTCCTAGCCCGACGGGCCTGAAACTTTGCCTATGGGGGCCAACTCGGCCTGCCGCATCTTTTTGTCGGGCTGATGGTAGCGGCTACGGGCGCTCCTAACGGCACTTTCTGTGCACGCATGCCGGAAAGCCCTGGGAAATCCCTCGATATCTCTGGAACCGCAAGTCGCATCGACTCAAACGAGAGTGCGTTTCGAAGGGGAGAGTCTGGGCTTCGATTCGAGCCCCGGCACGCCTCCGCCGGACGTCCGGTCGATGCGGGGCTCTCATTTAAGCGACGAAAAAGGGTAAAAACGGCCTTCCGGGGCCCGTACCTCGAGAGCGGGGAATTCCAGGGATTCCCCGTCGAGTGCATCTTGTAGAGGAGGTCCTGGGCTTCGATTCGAGCCCGAGATCACCTCCGTAGGACGATCGGTCGAGGCGCGGTGCTCATTGCGGCTCCGTCCACACCCCTCGTGCGAGACGGTAGCGGCTACGGGCCAAACTCACTTTGTCAGGATGGTAGCGGCTACGCGTCCGTCAGGATCGCTAAACCAAGCCAGAGGACGGCGGCGGTTTCAGTCGAAAAATTTCTAAGTCCGAAATTTCCGGTTTTCGTCCCCTCAGGCGTCTCCTCCTAGCCCGACGGGCCTGAAATTTCGCCTATGGGGGCCAACTCGGCCTGCCGCATCTTTTTGTCGGGCTGATGGTAGCGGCTACGGGCGCTCCTAACGGCACTTTCTGTGCACGCATGCCGGAAAGCCCTGGGAAATCCCTCGATATCTCTGGAACCGCAAGTCGCGTCGACTCAAACGAGAGTGCGTTTCGAAGGGGAGAGTCTGGGCTTCGATTCGAGCCCCGGCACGCCTCCGCCGGACGTCCGGTCGATGCGGGGCTCTCATTTAAGCGACGAAAAAGGGTAAAAACGGCCTTCCGAGGCCCGTACCTCGAGAGCGGGGAATTCCAGGGATTCCCCTTCGAGTGCATCTTGTAGAGGAGGTCCTGGGCTTCGATTCGAGCCCAAGATCACCTCCGTAGGACGAGCGGTCGAGGCGCGGTGCTCATTTCCCCGCCCGTGCGTGCACAGAAAGTGCGAAACGCTAAACCAAGCCAGAGGACGGCGGCCGTCTCACTCGATCGCTAAACCAAGCCAGAGGACGGCGGCGGTTTCACTCGAAAAATTTCAAAGTCCAACATTTTTGGGTTTTCGGCCCCTCAGGCCGTTTTGCCCCGGTGCTCGTTGCGGCTCGTGCGAGACGGTAGCGGCGACGGGCCAAACTCACTTTGTCAGGATGGTAGCGGCTACGCGTCCGTCAGGATCGCTAAACCAAGCCAGAGGACGGCGGCGGTTTCAGTCGAAAAATTTCTAAGTCCGAAATTTCCGGTTTTCGTCCTCTCAGGCGTCTCCTCCTAGCCCGACGGGCCTGAAACTTCGCCTATGGGGGCCAACTCGGCCTGCCGCATCTTTTTGTCGGGCTGATGGTAGCGGCTACGGGCGCTCCTAACGGCACTTTCTGTGCACGCATGCCGGAAAGCCCTGGGAAATCCCTCGATATCTCTGGAACCGCAAGTCGCGTCGACTCAAACGAGAGTGCGTTTCGAAGGGGAGAGTCTGGGCTTCGA
>CAKZFK010000157.1:15000-20000 GCA_936440205.1 Lepidonotus clava | reverse complement strand
GACGGACGCGTAGCCGCTACCATCCTGACAAAGTGAGTTTGGCCCGTCGCCGCTACCGTCTCGCACGAGCCGCAACGAGCACCGGGGCAAAACGGCCTGAGGGGCCGAAAACCCAAAAATGTTGGACTTTGAAATTTTTTCGAGTGAAACCGCCGCCGTCCTCTGGCTTGGTTTAGCGATCGAGTGAGACGGCCGCCGTCCTCTGGCTTGGTTTAGCGTTTCGCACTTTCTGTGCACGCACGGGCGGGGAAATGAGCACCGCGCCTCGACCGCTCGTCCTACGGAGGTGATCTTGGGCTCGAATCGAAGCCCAGGACCTCCTCTACAAGATGCACTCGAAAGGGAATCCCTGGAATTCCCCGCTCTCGAGGTACGGGCCTCGGAAGGCCGTTTTTACCCTTTTTCGTCGCTTAAATGAGAGCCCCGCATCGACCGGACGTCCGGCGGAGGCGTGCCGGGGCTCGAATCGAAGCCCAGACTCTCCCCTTCGAAACGCACTCTCGTTTGAGTCGACGCGACTTGCGGTTCCAGAGATATCGAGGGATTTCCCAGGGCTTTCCGGCATGCGTGCACAGAAAGTGCCGTTAGGAGCGCCCGTAGCCGCTACCATCAGCCCGACAAAAAGATGCGGCAGGCCGAGTTGGCCCCCATAGGCGAAGTTTCAGGCCCGTCGGGCTAGGAGGAGACGCCTGAGAGGACGAAAACCGGAAATTTCGGACTTAGAAATTTTTCGACTGAAACCGCCGCCGTCCTCTGGCTTGGTTTAGCGATCCTGACGGACGCGTAGCCGCTACCATCCTGACAAAGTGAGTTTGGCCCGTCGCCGCTACCGTCTCGCACGAGCCGCAACGAGCACCGGGGCAAAACGGCCTGAGGGGCCGAAAACCCAAAAATGTTGGACTTTGAAATTTTTCGAGTGAAACCGCCGCCGTCCTCTGGCTTGGTTTAGCGATCGAGTGAGACGGCCGCCGTCCTCTGGCTTGGTTTAGCGTTTCGCACTTTCTGTGCACGCACGGGCGGGGAAATGAGCACCGCGCCTCGACCGCTCGTCCTACGGAGGTGATCTTGGGCTCGAATCGAAGCCCAGGACCTCCTCTACAAGATGCACTCGAAGGGGAATCCCTGGAATTCCCCGCTCTCGAGGTACGGGCCTCGGAAGGCCGTTTTTACCCTTTTTCGTCGCTTAAATGAGAGCCCCGCATCGACCGGACGTCCGGCGGAGGCGTGCCGGGGCTCGAATCGAAGCCCAGACTCTCCCCTTCGAAACGCACTCTCGTTTGAGTCGACGCGACTTGCGGTTCCAGAGATATCGAGGGATTTCCCAGGGCTTTCCGGCATGCGTGCACAGAAAGTGCCGTTAGGAGCGCCCGTAGCCGCTACCATCAGCCCGACAAAAAGATGCGGCAGGCCGAGTTGGCCCCCATAGGCGAAATTTCAGGCCCGTCGGGCTAGGAGGAGACGCCTGAGGGGACGAAAACCGGAAATTTCGGACTTAGAAATTTTTCGACTGAAACCGCCGCCGTCCTCTGGCTTGGTTTAGCGATCCTGACGGACGCGTAGCCGCTACCATCCTGACAAAGTGAGTTTGGCCCGTAGCCGCTACCGTCTCGCACGAGGGGTGTGGACGGAGCCGCAATGAGCACCGCGCCTCGACCGATCGTCCTACGGAGGTGATCTCGGGCTCGAATCGAAGCCCAGGACCTCCTCTACAAGATGCACTCGACGGGGAATCCCTGGAATTCCCCGCTCTCGAGGTACGGGCCCCGGAAGGCCGTTTTTACCCTTTTTCGTCGCTTAAATGAGAGCCCCGCATCGACCGGACGTCCGGCGGAGGCGTGCCGGGGCTCGAATCGAAGCCCAGACTCTCCCCTTCGAAACGCACTCTCGTTTGAGTCGATGCGACTTGCGGTTCCAGAGATATCGAGGGATTTCCCAGGGCTTTCCGGCATGCGTGCACAGAAAGTGCCGTTAGGAGCGCCCGTAGCCGCTACCATCAGCCCGACAAAAAGATGCGGCAGGCCGAGTTGGCCCCCATAGGCAAAGTTTCAGGCCCGTCGGGCTAGGAGGAGACGCCTGAGAGGACGAAAACCGGAAATTTCGGACTTAGAAATTTTTCGACTGAAACCGCCGCCGTCCTCTGGCTTGGTTTAGCGATCCTGACAGAAGCGTAGCCGCTACCATCCTGGACGGCGGCCGTTTCACTTTCTGTGCACAGCACGAGGGGTGTGGACGGAGCCGCAATGAGCACCGCGCCTCGACCGCTCGTCCTACGGAGTTGATCTCGGGCTCGAATCGAAGCCCAGGACCTCCTCTACAAGATGCACTCAACGGGGAATCCCTGGAATTCCCCGCTCTCGAGGTACGGGCCCCGGAAGGCCGTTTTTACCCTTTTTCGTCGCTTAAATGAGAGCCCCGCATCGACCGGACGTCCGGCGGAGGCGTGCCGGGGCTCGAATCGAAGCCCAGACTCTCCCCTTCGAAACGCACTCTCGTTTGAGTCGACGCGACTTGCGGTTCCAGAGATATCGAGGGATTTCCCAGGGCTTTCCGGCATGCGTGCACAGAAAGTGCCGTTAGGAGCGCCCGTAGCCGCTACCATCAGCCCGACAAAAAGATGCGGCAGGCCGAGTTGGCCCCCATAGGCGAAATTTCAGGCCCGTCGGGCTAGGAGGAGACGCCTGAGGGGACGAAAACCGGAAATTTCGGACTTAGAAATTTTTCGACTGAAACCGCCGCCGTCCTCTGGCTTGGTTTAGCGATCCTGACGGACGCGTAGCCGCTACCATCCTGACAAAGTGAGTTTGGCCCGTAGCCGCTACCGTCTCGCACGAGGGGTGTGGACGGAGCCGCAATGAGCACCGCGCCTCGACCGATCGTCCTACGGAGGTGATCTCGGGCTCGAATCGAAGCCCAGGACCTCCTCTACAAGATGCACTCGACGGGGAATCCCTGGAATTCCCCGCTCTCGAGGTACGGGCCCCGGAAGGCCGTTTTTACCCTTTTTCGTCGCTTAAATGAGAGCCCCGCATCGACCGGACGTCCGGCGGAGGCGTGCCGGGGCTCGAATCGAAGCCCAGACTCTCCCCTTCGAAACGCACTCTCGTTTGAGTCGACGCGACTTGCGGATCCAGAGATATTAGCGATGCGGCTCCGTCCACAAGGGGCGTGGACGGAGCCGCATTCAGCACTGTGCCTCACCCGGGCCTCCCACGGGGCTGATCTGGGGCTCGAATCGAAGTTCAGCACCTGACCTACAAGGCGAACTTCGAACGGAGTCCCTGCGATCGCCGGTTGAGGAGATACAGGCCCCGGAAGGCCCGTTTTGTCCGTCAGCCCTTTTCCTCACTTTCTGTGCACGCACGAGGGGTGTGGACGGAGCCGCAACGAGCACAGCGCCTCAACCGCTCGACCCACAGGGCTGATCTTGGGCTCGAATCGAAGCTCAGGACCTGCCCTACGAGGTGGTCTACGGACGGAGTCTCGGGGATCCCCGGTTAAGGAGACTCGGGCCCCTGACGGGCTATCGTGGGGTAAATCCCGCATAAGAATTAGGGACGGAGCTAACATCTCTGGATCCGTCGATCGCAGGGACTCCGTTCGAAGTTCGCCTCGTAGGTCGTGAGCTGAGCTTCGATTCGAGCCCCAGATCAGCCCCGTGGGAGGCCCGGGTGAGGAGCAGTGCTGAATGCGGCTCCGTCCACGCCCCTTGTGGACGGAGCCGCATCGCAAATATCTCTGGATCCGCAAGTCGCGTCGACTCAAACCAGGCAGCGTTTCGAAGGGGAGAGTGTGGGCTTCGATTCGAGTCCCAGCACGACTCCGGCGGACGTCCGGTCGCAGCGTGGCAGAGGGTAGCAGGGCCAAAGACTGGCAGCAGCCTCTCGGCACTTTCTGTGCACGCACGGAGCAGAGGGTAGCAGGGCCAAAGACCAGAGACTGGGGCAGAACTTCAGGCTCTCTCAAGCAGTCGCACTTACTTTCTGTGCACGCACGGAGCAGGGACAGGGCCAAAGACCAAACACTGCCAGGCTCTGAGCAGCAGCCAGACTCACTTTCTGTGCACGCACGGAGCAGTGGGTAGCAGGACCAAAGACCAGAGACTGCCAAAGCCTCTCGGCACTTTCTGTGCACGCACGGAGCAGTGGGTAGCAGGGCCAAAGACTGGCAGCAGCCTCTCGGCACTTTCTGTGCACGCACGGAGCAGTGGGTAGCATGGCCAAAGACCAGAGACTGCCAAAGCCTCTCGGCACTTTCTGTGCACGCACGGAGCAGTGGGTAGCAGGGACAAAGACCAGAGACTGGCAGCAGCCTCTCGGCACTTTCTGTGCACGCACGGAGCAGAGGGTAGCAGGGCCAAAGACTGGCAGCAGCGTCTCGGCACTTTCTGTGCACGCACGGAGCAGAGGGTAGCAGGACCAAAGACCAGAGACTGCCGAAGCTTCTCGGCACTTTCTGTGCACGCACGGAGCAGTGGGTAGCAGGGACAAAGACCAGAGACTGGCAGCAGCCTCTCGGCACTTTCTGTGCACGCACGGAGCAGAGGGTAGCAGGGCCAAAGACTGGCAGCAGCCTCTCGGCACTTTCTGTGCACGCACGGAGCAGTGGGTAGCAGGACCAAAGACCAGAGACTGCCAAAGCTTCTCGGCACTTTCTGTGCACGCACGGAGCAGTGGGTAGCAGGGACAAAGACCAGAGACTGCCAAAGCCTCTCGGCACTTTCTGTGCACGCACGGAGCAGTTCGTAGCAGGGACAAAGACCAGAGACTGGCAGCAGCCTCTCGGCACTTTCTGTGCACGCACGGAGCAGAGGGTAGCAGGGCCAAAGACTGGCAGCAGCCTCTCGGCACTTTCTGTGCACGCACGGAGCAGTGGGTAGCAGGACCAAAGACCAGAGACTGCCAAAGCGTCTCGGCACTTTCTGTGCACGCACGGAGCAGTTCGTAGCAGGGACAAAGACCAGAGACTGGCAGCAGCCTCTCGGCACTTTCTGTGCACGCACG
>CAKZFK010000157.1:0-5000 GCA_936440205.1 Lepidonotus clava | reverse complement strand
GAATCGAAGCCCAGGACCTCCTCTACAAGATGCACTCGAAAGGGAATCCCTGGAATTCCCCGCTCTCGAGGTACGGGCCTCGGAAGGCCGTTTTTACCCTTTTTCGTCGCTTAAATGAGAGCCCCGCATCGACCGGACGTCCGGCGGAGGCGTGCCGGGGCTCGAATCGAAGCCCAGACTCTCCCCTTCGAAACGCACTCTCGTTTGAGTCGACGCGACTTGCGGTTCCAGAGATATCGAGGGATTTCCCAGGGCTTTCCGGCATGCGTGCACAGAAAGTGCCGTTAGGAGCGCCCGTAGCCGCTACCATCAGCCCGACAAAAAGATGCGGCAGGCCGAGTTGGCCCCCATAGGCGAAGTTTCAGGCCCGTCGGGCTAGGAGGAGACGCCTGAGAGGACGAAAACCGGAAATTTCGGACTTAGAAATTTTTCGACTGAAACCGCCGCCGTCCTCTGGCTTGGTTTAGCGATCCTGACGGACGCGTAGCCGCTACCATCCTGACAAAGTGAGTTTGGCCCGTCGCCGCTACCGTCTCGCACGAGCCGCAACGAGCACCGGGGCAAAACGGCCTGAGGGGCCGAAAACCCAAAAATGTTGGACTTTGAAATTTTTCGAGTGAAACCGCCGCCGTCCTCTGGCTTGGTTTAGCGATCGAGTGAGACGGCCGCCGTCCTCTGGCTTGGTTTAGCGTTTCGCACTTTCTGTGCACGCACGGGCGGGGAAATGAGCACCGCGCCTCGACCGCTCGTCCTACGGAGGTGATCTTGGGCTCGAATCGAAGCCCAGGACCTCCTCTACAAGATGCACTCGAAGGGGAATCCCTGGAATTCCCCGCTCTCGAGGTACGGGCCTCGGAAGGCCGTTTTTACCCTTTTTCGTCGCTTAAATGAGAGCCCCGCATCGACCGGACGTCCGGCGGAGGCGTGCCGGGGCTCGAATCGAAGCCCAGACTCTCCCCTTCGAAACGCACTCTCGTTTGAGTCGACGCGACTTGCGGTTCCAGAGATATCGAGGGATTTCCCAGGGCTTTCCGGCATGCGTGCACAGAAAGTGCCGTTAGGAGCGCCCGTAGCCGCTACCATCAGCCCGACAAAAAGATGCGGCAGGCCGAGTTGGCCCCCATAGGCGAAATTTCAGGCCCGTCGGGCTAGGAGGAGACGCCTGAGGGGACGAAAACCGGAAATTTCGGACTTAGAAATTTTTCGACTGAAACCGCCGCCGTCCTCTGGCTTGGTTTAGCGATCCTGACGGACGCGTAGCCGCTACCATCCTGACAAAGTGAGTTTGGCCCGTAGCCGCTACCGTCTCGCACGAGGGGTGTGGACGGAGCCGCAATGAGCACCGCGCCTCGACCGATCGTCCTACGGAGGTGATCTCGGGCTCGAATCGAAGCCCAGGACCTCCTCTACAAGATGCACTCGACGGGGAATCCCTGGAATTCCCCGCTCTCGAGGTACGGGCCCCGGAAGGCCGTTTTTACCCTTTTTCGTCGCTTAAATGAGAGCCCCGCATCGACCGGACGTCCGGCGGAGGCGTGCCGGGGCTCGAATCGAAGCCCAGACTCTCCCCTTCGAAACGCACTCTCGTTTGAGTCGATGCGACTTGCGGTTCCAGAGATATCGAGGGATTTCCCAGGGCTTTCCGGCATGCGTGCACAGAAAGTGCCGTTAGGAGCGCCCGTAGCCGCTACCATCAGCCCGACAAAAAGATGCGGCAGGCCGAGTTGGCCCCCATAGGCAAAGTTTCAGGCCCGTCGGGCTAGGAGGAGACGCCTGAGAGGACGAAAACCGGAAATTTCGGACTTAGAAATTTTTCGACTGAAACCGCCGCCGTCCTCTGGCTTGGTTTAGCGATCCTGACAGAAGCGTAGCCGCTACCATCCTGGACGGCGGCCGTTTCACTTTCTGTGCACGCACGAGGGGTGTGGACGGAGCCGCAATGAGCACCGCGCCTCGACCGCTCGTCCTACGGAGTTGATCTCGGGCTCGAATCGAAGCCCAGGACCTCCTCTACAAGATGCACTCAACGGGGAATCCCTGGAATTCCCCGCTCTCGAGGTACGGGCCCCGGAAGGCCGTTTTTACCCTTTTTCGTCGCTTAAATGAGAGCCCCGCATCGACCGGACGTCCGGCGGAGGCGTGCCGGGGCTCGAATCGAAGCCCAGACTCTCCCCTTCGAAACGCACTCTCGTTTGAGTCGACGCGACTTGCGGTTCCAGAGATATCGAGGGATTTCCCAGGGCTTTCCGGCATGCGTGCACAGAAAGTGCCGTTAGGAGCGCCCGTAGCCGCTACCATCAGCCCGACAAAAAGATGCGGCAGGCCGAGTTGGCCCCCATAGGCGAAATTTCAGGCCCGTCGGGCTAGGAGGAGACGCCTGAGGGGACGAAAACCGGAAATTTCGGACTTAGAAATTTTTCGACTGAAACCGCCGCCGTCCTCTGGCTTGGTTTAGCGATCCTGACGGACGCGTAGCCGCTACCATCCTGACAAAGTGAGTTTGGCCCGTAGCCGCTACCGTCTCGCACGAGGGGTGTGGACGGAGCCGCAATGAGCACCGCGCCTCGACCGATCGTCCTACGGAGGTGATCTCGGGCTCGAATCGAAGCCCAGGACCTCCTCTACAAGATGCACTCGACGGGGAATCCCTGGAATTCCCCCGCTCTCGAGGTACGGGCCCCGGAAGGCCGTTTTTACCCTTTTTCGTCGCTTAAATGAGAGCCCCGCATCGACCGGACGTCCGGCGGAGGCGTGCCGGGGCTCGAATCGAAGCCCAGACTCTCCCCTTCGAAACGCACTCTCGTTTGAGTCGACGCGACTTGCGGATCCAGAGATATTAGCGATGCGGCTCCGTCCACAAGGGGCGTGGACGGAGCCGCATTCAGCACTGTGCCTCACCCGGGCCTCCCACGGGGCTGATCTGGGGCTCGAATCGAAGTTCAGCACCTGACCTACAAGGCGAACTTCGAACGGAGTCCCTGCGATCGCCGGTTGAGGAGATACAGGCCCCGGAAGGCCCGTTTTGTCCGTCAGCCCTTTTCCTCACTTTCTGTGCACGCACGAGGGGTGTGGACGGAGCCGCAACGAGCACAGCGCCTCAACCGCTCGACCCACAGGGCTGATCTTGGGCTCGAATCGAAGCTCAGGACCTGCCCTACGAGGTGGTCTACGGACGGAGTCTCGGGGATCCCCGGTTAAGGAGACTCGGGCCCCTGACGGGCTATCGTGGGGTAAATCCCGCATAAGAATTAGGGACGGAGCTAACATCTCTGGATCCGTCGATCGCAGGGACTCCGTTCGAAGTTCGCCTCGTAGGTCGTGAGCTGAGCTTCGATTCGAGCCCCAGATCAGCCCCGTGGGAGGCCCGGGTGAGGAGCAGTGCTGAATGCGGCTCCGTCCACGCCCCTTGTGGACGGAGCCGCATCGCAAATATCTCTGGATCCGCAAGTCGCGTCGACTCAAACCAGGCAGCGTTTCGAAGGGGAGAGTGTGGGCTTCGATTCGAGTCCCAGCACGACTCCGGCGGACGTCCGGTCGCAGCGTGGCAGAGGGTAGCAGGGCCAAAGACTGGCAGCAGCCTCTCGGCACTTTCTGTGCACGCACGGAGCAGAGGGTAGCAGGGCCAAAGACCAGAGACTGGGGCAGAACTTCAGGCTCTCTCAAGCAGTCGCACTTACTTTCTGTGCACGCACGGAGCAGGGACCAGGGCCAAAGACCAAACACTGCCAGGCTCTGAGCAGCAGCCAGACTCACTTTCTGTGCACGCAACGGAGCAGTGGGTAGCAGGACCAAAGACCAGAGACTGCCAAAGCCTCTCGGCACTTTCTGTGCACGCACGGAGCAGTGGGTAGCAGGGCCAAAGACTGGCAGCAGCCTCTCGGCACTTTCTGTGCACGCACGGAGCAGTGGGTAGCATGGCCAAAGACCAGAGACTGCCAAAGCCTCTCGGCACTTTCTGTGCACGCACGGAGCAGTGGGTAGCAGGGACAAAGACCAGAGACTGGCAGCAGCCTCTCGGCACTTTCTGTGCACGCACGGAGCAGAGGGTAGCAGGGCCAAAGACTGGCAGCAGCGTCTCGGCACTTTCTGTGCACGCACGGAGCAGAGGGTAGCAGGACCAAAGACCAGAGACTGCCGAAGCTTCTCGGCACTTTCTGTGCACGCACGGAGCAGTGGGTAGCAGGGACAAAGACCAGAGACTGGCAGCAGCCTCTCGGCACTTTCTGTGCACGCACGGAGCAGAGGGTAGCAGGGCCAAAGACTGGCAGCAGCCTCTCGGCACTTTCTGTGCACGCACGGAGCAGTGGGTAGCAGGACCAAAGACCAGAGACTGCCAAAGCTTCTCGGCACTTTCTGTGCACGCACGGAGCAGTGGGTAGCAGGGACAAAGACCAGAGACTGCCAAAGCCTCTCGGCACTTTCTGTGCACGCACGGAGCAGTTCGTAGCAGGGACAAAGACCAGAGACTGGCAGCAGCCTCTCGGCACTTTCTGTGCACGCACGGAGCAGAGGTAGCAGGGCCAAAGACTGGCAGCAGCCTCTCGGCACTTTCTGTGCACGCACGGAGCAGTGGGTAGCAGGACCAAAGACCAGAGACTGCCAAAGCGTCTCGGCACTTTCTGTGCACGCACGGAGCAGTTCGTAGCAGGGACAAAGACCAGAGACTGGCAGCAGCCTCTCGGCACTTTCTGTGCACGCACGGAGCAGAGGGTAGCAGGGCCAAAGACTGGCAGCAGCCTCTCGGCACTTTCTGTGCACGCACGGAGCAGTGGGTAGCATGGCCAAAGACCAGAGACTGCCAAAGCCTCTCGGCACTTTCTGTGCACGCACGGAGCAGTGGGTAGCAGGGACAAAGACCAGAGACTGGCAGCAGCCTCTCGGCACTTTCTGTGCACGCACGGAGCAGAGGGTAGCAGGGCCAAAGACTGGCAGCAGCCTCTCGGCACTTTCTGTGCACGCACGGAGCAGTGGGTAGCAGGACCAAAGACCAGAGACTGCCA
>CAKZFK010000156.1:0-29634 GCA_936440205.1 Lepidonotus clava | reverse complement strand
GAGTTCACCTGGGCCTGCGTTTCGGGCCCCTGACGGCCCCCAGGGGGTTCTCAGCGGCCCCGGAACAGGCCAGGAGGATGTAAAAAGGCCCAACGAGTCCAACCGCTGTGCTCAGAAGTCCGATGCGAGCGACGGTTGTCCTTCCAGGGGGGACCGTTCGGGTACCTCCTTGGTCAGGCTCCCTATTTTAAATAGGCTCGTAGTGTTAAATCGGGTCTGCCAAAATATTTGAGTTGAATCTTCTCCTCTTAGAATGATTTTCCCCAAGCCCTGAAACTTTCGGGGGCGCAATCGGGTTTGCCGATTGGACGATTTTTCCACCTGTCCAGGGGTCTCCAAAGGGGTCGACGGGGGCCCCTTTTATTAGATTGAGTTCACCTGGGCCTGCGTTTCGGGCCCCCTGACGGCCCCCAGGGGGTTCTCAGCGGCCCCGGAACAGGCCAGGAGGATGTAAAAAGGCCCAACGAGTCCAACGCTGTGCTCAGAAGTCCGATGCGAGCGACGGTTGTCCTTCCAGGGGGGGACCGTTCGGGTACCTCCTTCGGTCAGGCTCCCTATTTAAATAGGCTCGTAGTGTTAAATCGGGTCTGCCAAAATATTTGAGTTGAATCTTCTCCTCTTAGAATGATTTTCCCCAAGCCTGAAACTTTCGGGGGCGCAATCGGTTTGCCGATTGGTCGATTTTTCCACTGTCCATGGGGTCTCCAAAGGGTCGACGGGGGCCCCTTTTATTAGATTGAGTTCACCTGGGCCTGCGTTTCGGGCCCCTGACGGCCCCCAGGGGGTTCTCAGCGGCCCCGGAACAGGCCAGGAGGATGTAAAAAGGCCCAACGAGTCCAACGCTGTGCTCAGAAGTCCGATGCGAGCGACGGTTGTCCTTCCAGGGGGGACCGTTCGGGTACCTCCTTGGTCAGGCTCCCTATTTAAATAGGCTCGTAGTGTTAAATCGGGTCTGCCAAAATATTTGAGTTGAATCTTCTCCTCTTAGAATGATTTTCCCCAAGCCCTGAAACTTTCGGGGGCGCAATCGGTTTGCCGATTGGTCGATTTTTCCACTGTCCAGGGGGTCTCCAAAGGGTCGACGGGGGCCCCTTTTATTAGATTGAGTTCACCTGGGCCTGCGTTTCGGGCCCCTGACGGCCCCCAGGGGGTTCTCAGCGGCCCCGAACAGGCCAGGAGGATGTAAAAAGGCCCAACGAGTCCAACGCTGTGCTCAGAAGTCCGATGCGAGCGACGGTTGTCCTTCCAGGGGGGACCGTTCGGGTACCTCCTTGGTCAGGCTCCCTATTTAAATAGGCTCGTAGTGTTAAATCGGGTCTGCCAAAATATTTGAGTTGAATCTTCTCCTCTTAGAATGATTTTCCCCAAGCCCTGAAACTTTGGGGGGCGCAATCGGTTTGCCGATTGGTCGATTTTTCCACTGTCCAGGGGTCTCCAAAGGGTCGACGGGGGCCCCTTTTATTAGATTGAGTTCACCTGGGCCTGCGTTTCGGGCCCCTGACGGCCCCCAGGGGGTTCTCAGCGGCCCCGGAACAGGCCAGGAGGATGTAAAAAGGCCCAACGAGTCCAACGCTGTGCTCAGAAGTCCGATGCGAGCGACGGTTGTCCTTCCAGGGGGGACCGTTCGGGGTACCTCCTTGGTCAGGCTCCCTATTTAAATAGGCTCGTAGTGTTAAATCGGGTCTGCCAAAATATTTGAGTTGAATCTTCTCCTCTTAGAATGATTTTCCCCAAGCCCTGAAACTTTCGGGGGCGCAATCGGTTTGCCGATTGGTCGATTTTTCCACTGTCCAGGGGTCTCCAAAGGGTCGACGGGGGCCCCTTTTATTAGATTGAGTTCACCTGGGCCTGCGTTTCGGGCCCCTGACGGCCCCCAGGGGGTTCTCAGCGGCCCCGGAACAGGCCAGGAGGATGTAAAAAGGCCCAACGAGTCCAACGCTGTGCTCAGAAGTCCGATGCGAGCGACGGTTGTCCTTCCAGGGGGGACCGTTCGGGTACCTCCTTGGTCAGGCTCCCTATTTAAATAGGCTCGTAGTGTTAAATCGGGTCTGCCAAAATATTTGAGTTGAATCTTCTCCTCTTAGAATGATTTTCCCCAAGCCCTGAAACTTTCGGGGGGGGCGCAATCGGTTTGCCGATTGGTCGATTTTTCCACTGTCCAGGGGTCACCAAAGGGTCGACGGGGGCCCCTTTTATTAGATTGAGTTCACCTGGGCCTGCGTTTCGGGCCCCTGACGGCCCCCAGGGGGTTCTCAGCGGCCCCGGAACAGGCCAGGAGGATGTAAAAAGGCCCAACGAGTCCAACGCTGTGCTCAGAAGTCCGATGCGAGCGACGGTTGTCCTTCCAGGGGGGACCGTTCGGGTACCTCCTTGGTCAGGCTTCCCTATTTAAATAGGCTCGTAGTGTTAAATCGGGTCTGCCAAAATATTTGAGTTGAATCTTCTCCTCTTAGAATGATTTTCCCCAAGCCCTGAAACTTTCGGGGGCGCAATCGGTTTGCCGATTGGTCGATTTTTCCACTGTCCAGGGGTCTCCAAAGGGTCGACGGGGGCCCCTTTTATTAGATTGAGTTCACCTGGGCCTGCGTTTCGGGCCCCTGACGGCCCCCAGGGGGTTCTCAGCGGCCCCGGAACAGGCCAGGAGGATGTAAAAGGGGCCCAACGAGTCCAACGCTGTGCTCAGAAGTCCGATGCGAGCGACGGTTGTCCTTCCAGGGGGGACCGTTCGGGTACCTCCTTGGTCAGGCTCCCTATTTAAATAGGCTCGTAGTGTTAAATCGGGTCTGCCAAAATATTTGAGTTGAATCTTCTCCTCTTAGAATGATTTTCCCCAAGCCCTGAAACTTTCGGGGGCGGCAATCGGTTTGCCGATTGGTCGATTTTTCCACTGTCCAGGGGTCTCCAAAGGGTCGACGGGGGCCCCTTTATTAGATTGAGTTCACCTGGGCCTGCGTTTCGGGCCCCTGACGGCCCCCAGGGGGTTCTCAGCGGCCCCGGAACAGGCCAGGAGGATGTAAAAAGGCCCAACGAGTCCAACGCTGTGCTCAGAAGTCCGATGCGAGCGACGGTTGTCCTTCCAGGGGGGACCGTTCGGGTACCTCCTTGGTCAGGCTCCCTATTTAAATAGGCTCGTAGTGTTAAATCGGGTCTGCCAAAATATTTGAGTTCGAATCTTCTCCTCTTAGAATGATTTTCCCCAAGCCCTGAAACTTTCGGGGGCGCAATCGGTTTGCCGATTGGTCGATTTTTCCACTGTCCAGGGGTCTCCAAAGGGTCGACGGGGGCCCCTTTTATTAGATTGAGTTCACCTGGGCCTGCGTTTCGGGCCCCTGACGGCCCCCAGGGGGTTCTCAGCGGCCCCGGAACAGGCCAGGAGGATGTAAAAAGGCCCAACGAGTCCAACGCTGTGCTCAGAAGTCCGATGCGAGCGACGGTTGTCCTTCCAGGGGGGGACCGTTCGGGTACCTCCTTGGTCAGGCTCCCTATTTAAATAGGCTCGTAGTGTTAAATCGGGTCTGCCAAAATATTTGAGTTGAATCTTCTCCTCTTAGAATGATTTTCCCCAAGCCCTGAAACTTTCGGGGGCGCAATCGGTTTGCCGATTGGTCGATTTTTCCACTGTCCAGGGGTCTCCAAAGGGTCGACGGGGGCCCCTTTTATTAGATTGAGTTCACCTGGGCCTGCGTTTCGGGCCCCTGACGGCCCCCAGGGGGTTCTCAGCGGCCCCGGAACAGGCCAGGAGGATGTAAAAAGGCCCAACGAGTCCAACGCTGTGCTCAGAAGTCCGATGCGAGCGACGGTTGTCCTTCCAGGGGGGACCGTTCGGGTACCTCCTTGGTCAGGCTCCCTATTTAAATAGGCTCGTAGTGTTAAATCGGGTCTGCCAAAATATTTGAGTTGAATCTTCTCCTCTTAGAATGATTTTCCCCAAGCCCTGAAACTTTCGGGGGCGCAATCGGTTTGCCGATTGGTCGATTTTTCCACTGTCCAGGGGTCTCCAAAGGGTCGACGGGGGCCCCTTTTATTAGATTGAGTTCACCTGGGCCTGCGTTTCGGGCCCCTGACGGCCCCCAGGGGGTTCTCAGCGGCCCCGGAACAGGCCAGGAGGATGTAAAAAGGCCCAACGAGTCCAACGCTGTGCTCAGAAGTCCGATGCGAGCGACGGTTGTCCTTCCAGGGGGGGACCGTTCGGGTACCTCCTTGGTCAGGCTCCCTATTTAAATAGGCTCGTAGTGTTAAATCGGGTCTGCCAAAATATTTGAGTTGAATCTTCTCCTCTTAGAATGATTTTCCCCAAGCCCTGAAACTTTCGGGGGCGCAATCGGTTTGCCGATTGGTCGATTTTTCCACTGTCCAGGGGTCTCCAAAGGGTCGACGGGGGCCCCTTTTATTAGATTGAGTTCACCTGGGCCTGCGTTTCGGGCCCCTGACGGCCCCCAGGGGGTTCTCAGCGGCCCCGGAACAGGCCAGGAGGATGTAAAAAGGCCCAACGAGTCCAACGCTGTGCTCAGAAGTCCGATGCGAGCGACGGTTGTCCTTCCAGGGGGGACCGTTCGGGTACCTCCTTGGTCAGGCTCCCTATTTAAATAGGCTCGTAGTGTTAAATCGGGTCTGCCAAAATATTTGAGTTGAATCTTCTCCTCTTAGAATGATTTTCCCCAAGCCCTGAAACTTTCGGGGGCGCAATCGGTTTGCCGATTGGTCGATTTTTCCACTGTCCAGGGGTCTCCAAAGGGTCGACGGGGGCCCCTTTTATTAGATTGAGTTCACCTGGGCCTGCGTTTCGGGCCCCTGACGGCCCCCAGGGGGTTCTCAGCGGCCCCGGAACAGGCCAGGAGGATGTAAAAAGGCCCAACGAGTCCAACGCTGTGCTCAGAAGTCCGATGCGAGCGACGGTTGTCCTTCCAGGGGGGGACCGTTCGGGTACCTCCTTGGTCAGGCTCCCTATTTAAATAGGCTCGTAGTGTTAAATCGGGTCTGCCAAAATATTTGAGTTGAATCTTCTCCTCTTAGAATGATTTTCCCCAAGCCCTGAAACTTTCGGGGGCGCAATCGGTTTGCCGATTGGTCGATTTTTCCACTGTCCAGGGGTCTCCAAAGGGTCGACGGGGGCCCCTTTTATTAGATTGAGTTCACCTGGGCCTGCGTTTCGGGCCCCTGACGGCCCCCAGGGGGTTCTCAGCGGCCCCGGAACAGGCCAGGAGGATGTAAAAAGGCCCAACGAGTCCAACGCTGTGCTCAGAAGTCCGATGCGAGCGACGGTTGTCCTTCCAGGGGGGACCGTTCGGGTACCTCCTTGGTCAGGCTCCCTATTTAAATAGGCTCGTAGTGTTAAATCGGGTCTGCCAAAATATTTGAGTTGAATCTTCTCCTCTTAGAATGATTTTCCCCAAGCCCTGAAAATTTCGGGGGCGCAATCGGTTTGCCGATTGGTCGATTTTTCCACTGTCCAGGGGTCTCCAAAGGGTCGACGGGGGCCCCTTTTATTAGATTGAGTTCACCTGGGCCTGCGTTTCGGGCCCCTGACGGCCCCCAGGGGGTTCTCAGCGGCCCCGGAACAGGCCAGGAGGATGTAAAAAGGCCCAACGAGTCCAACGCTGTGCTCAGAAGTCCGATGCGAGCGACGGTTGTCCTTCCAGGGGGGACCGTTCGGGTACCTCCTTGGTCAGGCTCCCTATTTAAATAGGCTCGTAGTGTTAAATCGGGTCTGCCAAAATATTTGAGTTGAATCTTCTCCTCTTAGAATGATTTTCCCCAAGCCCTGAAACTTTCGGGGGCGCAATCGGTTTGCCGATTGGTCGATTTTTCCACTGTCCAGGGGTCTCCAAAGGGTCGACGGGGGCCCCTTTTATTAGATTGAGTTCACCTGGGCCTGCGTTTCGGGCCCCTGACGGCCCCCAGGGGGTTCTCAGCGGCCCCGGAACAGGCCAGGAGGATGTAAAAAGGCCCAACGAGTCCAACGCTGTGCTCAGAAGTCCGATGCGAGCGACGGTTGTCCTTCCAGGGGGGACCGTTCGGGTACCTCCTTGGTCAGGCTCCCTATTTAAATAGGCTCGTAGTGTTAAATCGGGTCTGCCAAAATATTTGAGTTGAATCTTCTCCTCTTAGAATGATTTTCCCCAAGCCCTGAAACTTTCGGGGGCGCAATCGGTTTGCCGATTGGTCGATTTTTCCACTGTCCAGGGGTCTCCAAAGGGTCGACGGGGGCCCCTTTTATTAGATTGAGTTCACCTGGGCCTGCGTTTCGGGCCCCTGACGGCCCCCAGGGGGTTCTCAGCGGCCCCGGAACAGGCCAGGAGGATGTAAAAAGGCCCAACGAGTCCAACGCTGTGCTCAGAAGTCCGATGCGAGCGACGGTTGTCCTTCCAGGGGGGACCGTTCGGGTACCTCCTTGGTCAGGCTCCCTATTTAAATAGGCTCGTAGTGTTAAATCGGGTCTGCCAAAATATTTGAGTTGAATCTTCTCCTCTTAGAATGATTTTCCCCAAGCCCTGAAACTTTCGGGGGCGCAATCGGTTTGCCGATTGGTCGATTTTTCCACTGTCCAGGGGTCTCCAAAGGGTCGACGGGGGCCCCTTTTATTAGATTGAGTTCACCTGGGCCTGCGTTTCGGGCCCCTGACGGCCCCCAGGGGGTTCTCAGCGGCCCCGGAACAGGCCAGGAGGATGTAAAAAGGCCCAACGAGTCCAACGCTGTGCTCAGAAGTCCGATGCGAGCGACGGTTGTCCTTCCAGGGGGGACCGTTCGGGTACCTCCTTGGTCAGGCTCCCTATTTAAATAGGCTCGTAGTGTTAAATCGGGTCTGCCAAAATATTTGAGTTGAATCTTCTCCTCTTAGAATGATTTTCCCCAAGCCCTGAAACTTTCGGGGGCGCAATCGGTTTGCCGATTGGTCGATTTTTCCACTGTCCAGGGGTCTCCAAAGGGTCGACGGGGGCCCCTTTTATTAGATTGAGTTCACCTGGGCCTGCGTTTCGGGCCCCTGACGGCCCCCAGGGGGTTCTCAGCGGCCCCGGAACAGGCCAGGAGGATGTAAAAAGGCCCAACGAGTCCAACGCTGTGCTCAGAAGTCCGATGCGAGCGACGGTTGTCCTTCCAGGGGGGACCGTTCGGGTACCTCCTTGGTCAGGCTCCCTATTTAAATAGGCTCGTAGTGTTAAATCGGGTCTGCCAAAATATTTGAGTTGAATCTTCTCCTCTTAGAATGATTTTCCCCAAGCCCTGAAACTTTCGGGGGCGCAATCGGTTTGCCGATTGGTCGATTTTTCCACTGTCCAGGGGTCTCCAAAGGGTCGACGGGGGCCCCTTTTATTAGATTGAGTTCACCTGGGCCTGCGTTTCGGGCCCCTGACGGCCCCCAGGGGGTTCTCAGCGGCCCCGGAACAGGCCAGGAGGATGTAAAAAGGCCCAACGAGTCCAACGCTGTGCTCAGAAGTCCGATGCGAGCGACGGTTGTCCTTCCAGGGGGGACCGTTCGGGTACCTCCTTGGTCAGGCTCCCTATTTAAATAGGCTCGTAGTGTTAAATCGGGTCTGCCAAAATATTTGAGTTGAATCTTCTCCTCTTAGAATGATTTTCCCCAAGCCCTGAAACTTTCGGGGGCGCAATCGGTTTGCCGATTGGTCGATTTTTCCACTGTCCAGGGGTCTCCAAAGGGTCGACGGGGGCCCCCTTTTATTAGATTGAGTTCACCTGGGCCTGCGTTTCGGGCCCCTGACGGCCCCCAGGGGGTTCTCAGCGGCCCCGGAACAGGCCAGGAGGATGTAAAAAGGCCCAACGAGTCCAACGCTGTGCTCAGAAGTCCGATGCGAGCGACGGTTGTCCTTCCAGGGGGGACCGTTCGGGTACCTCCTTGGTCAGGCTCCCTATTTAAATAGGCTCGTAGTGTTAAATCGGGTCTGCCAAAATATTTGAGTTGAATCTTCTCCTCTTAGAATGATTTTCCCCAAGCCCTGAAACTTTCGGGGGCGCAATCGGTTTGCCGATTGGTCGATTTTTCCACTGTCCAGGGGTCTCCAAAGGGTCGACGGGGGCCCCTTTTATTAGATTGAGTTCACCTGGGCCTGCGTTTCGGGCCCCTGACGGCCCCCAGGGGGTTCTCAGCGGCCCCGGAACAGGCCAGGAGGATGTAAAAAGGCCCAACGAGTCCAACGCTGTGCTCAGAAGTCCGATGCGAGCGACGGTTGTCCTTCCAGGGGGGACCGTTCGGGTACCCCCTTGGTCAGGCTCCCTATTTAAATAGGCTCGTAGTGTTAAATCGGGTCTGCCAAAATATTTGAGTTGAATCTTCTCCTCTTAGAATGATTTTCCCCAAGCATGAAACTTTCGGGGGGCGCAATCGGTTTGCCGATTGGTCGATTTTTCCACTGTCCAGGGGTCTGTCCAGGGGTCTCCAAAGGGTCGACGGGGGCCCCTTTTATTAGATTGAGTTCACCTGGGCCTGCGTTTCGGGCCCCTGACGGCCCCCAGGGGGTTCTCAGCGGCCCGGAACAGGCCAGGAGGATGTAAAAAGGCCCAACGAGTCCAACGCTGTGCTCAGAAGTCCGATGCGAGCGACGGTTTGTCCTTCCAGGGGGGACCGTTCGGGTACCTCCTTGGTCAGGCTCCCTATTTAAATAGGCTCGTAGTGTTAAATCGGGTCTGCCAAAATATTTGAGTTGAATCTTCTCCTCTTAGAATGATTTTTCCCCAAGCCCTGAAACTTTCGGGGGCGCAATCGGTTTGCCGATTGGTCGATTTTTCCACTGTCCAGGGGTCTCCAAAGGGTCGACGGGGGCCCCTTTTATTAGATTGAGTTCACCTGGGCCTGCGTTTCGGGCCCCTGACGGCCCCCAGGGGGTTCTCAGCGGCCCCGGAACAGGCCAGGAGGATGTAAAAAGGCCCCAACGAGTCCAACGCTGTGCTCAGAAGTCCGATGCGAGCGACGGTTGTCCTTCCAGGGGGGACCGTTCGGGTACCTCCTTGGTCAGGCTCCCTATTTAAATAGGCTCGTAGTGTTAAATCGGGTCTGCCAAAATATTTGAGTTGAATCTTCTCCTCTTAGAATGATTTTCCCCAAGCCCTGAAACTTTCGGGGGGCGCAATCGGTTTGCCGATTGGTCGATTTTTTCCACTGTCCAGGGGTCTCCAAAGGGTCGACGGGGGCCCCTTTTATTAGATTGAGTTCACCTGGGCCTGCGTTTCGGGCCCCTGACGGCCCCCAGGGGGTTCTCAGCGGCCCCGGAACAGGCCAGGAGGATGTAAAAAGGCCCAACGAGTCCAACGCTGTGCTCAGAAGTCCGATGCGAGCGACGGTTGTCCTTCCAGGGGGGACCGTTCGGGTACCTCCTTGGTCAGGCTCCCTATTTAAATAGGCTCGTAGTGTTAAATCGGGTCTGCCAAAATATTTGAGTTGAATCTTCTCCTCTTAGAATGATTTTCCCCAAGCCCTGAAACTTTCGGGGGCGCAATCGGTTTGCCGATTGGTCGATTTTTCCACTGTCCAGGGGTCTCCAAAGGGTCGACGGGGGCCCCTTTTATTAGATTGAGTTCACCTGGGCCTGCGTTTCGGGCCCCTGACGGCCCCCAGGGGGTTCTCAGCGGCCCCGGAACAGGCCAGGAGGATGTAAAAAGGCCCAACGAGTCCAACGCTGTGCTCAGAAGTCCGATGCGAGCGACGGTTGTCCCTCCAGGGGGGACCGTTCGGGTACCTCCTTGGTCAGGCTCCCTATTTAAATAGGCTCGTAGTGTTAAATCGGGTCTGCCAAAATATTTGAGTTGAATCTTCTCCTCTTAGAATGATTTTCCCCAAGCCCTGAAACTTTCGGGGGCGCAATCGGTTTGCCGATTGGTCGATTTTTCCACTGTCCAGGGGTCTCCAAAGGGTCGACGGGGGCCCCTTTTATTAGATTGAGTTCACCTGGGCCTGCGTTTCGGGCCCCTGACGGCCCCCAGGGGGTTCTCAGCGGCCCCGGAACAGGCCAGGAGGATGTAAAAAGGCCCAACGAGTCCAACGCTGTGCTCAGAAGTCCGATGCGAGCGACGGTTGTCCTTCCAGGGGGGACCGTTCGGGTACCTCCTTGGTCAGGCTCCCTATTTAAATAGGCTCGTAGTGTTAAATCGGGTCTGCCAAAATATTTGAGTTGAATCTTCTCCTCTTAGAATGATTTTCCCCAAGCCCTGAAACTTTCGGGGGCGCAATCGGTTTGCCGATTGGTCGATTTTTCCACTGTCCAGGGGTCTCCAAAGGGTCGACGGGGGCCCCTTTTATTAGATTGAGTTCACCTGGGCCTGCGTTTCGGGCCCCTGACGGCCCCCAGGGGGTTCTCAGCGGCCCCGGAACAGGCCAGGAGGATGTAAAAAGGCCCAACGAGTCCAACGCTGTGCTCAGAAGTCCGATGCGAGCGACGGTTGTCCTTCCAGGGGGGACCGTTCGGGTACCTCCTTGGTCAGGCTCCCTATTTAAATAGGCTCGTAGTGTTAAATCGGGTCTGCCAAAATATTTGAGTTGAATCTTCTCCTCTTAGAATGATTTTCCCCAAGCCCTGAAACTTTCGGGGGCGCAATCGGTTTGCCGATTGGTCGATTTTTCCACTGTCCAGGGGTCTCCAAAGGGTCGACGGGGGGCCCCCTTTTATTAGATTGAGTTCACCTGGGCCTGCGTTTCGGGCCCCTGACGGCCCCCAGGGGGTTCTCAGCGGCCCCGGAACAGGCCAGGAGGATGTAAAAAGGCCCAACGAGTCCAACGCTGTGCTCAGAAGTCCGATGCGAGCGACGGTTGTCCTTCCAGGGGGGACCGTTCGGGTACCTCCTTGGTCAGGCTCCCTATTTAAATAGGCTCGTAGTGTTAAATCGGGTCTGCCAAAATATTTGAGTTGAATCTTCTCCTCTTAGAATGATTTTCCCCAAGCCCTGAAACTTTCGGGGGGCGCAATCGGTTTGCCGATTGGTCGATTTTTCCACTGTCCAGGGGTCTCCAAAGGGTCGACGGGGGCCCCTTTTATTAGATTGAGTTCACCTGGGCCTGCGTTTCGGGCCCCTGACGGCCCCCAGGGGGTTCTCAGCGGCCCCGGAACAGGCCAGGAGGATGTAAAAAGGCCCAACGAGTCCAACGCTGTGCTCAGAAGTCCGATGCGAGCGACGGTTGTCCTTCCAGGGGGGACCGTTCGGGTACCTCCTTGGTCAGGCTCCCTATTTAAATAGGCTCGTAGTGTTAAATCGGGTCTGCCAAAATATTTGAGTTGAATCTTCTCCTCTTAGAATGATTTTCCCCAAGCCCTGAAACTTTCGGGGGCGCAATCGGTTTGCCGATTGGTCGATTTTTCCACTGTCCAGGGGTCTCCAAAGGGTCGACGGGGGCCCCTTTTATTAGATTGAGTTCACCTGGGCCTGCGTTTCGGGCCCCTGACGGCCCCCAGGGGGTTCTCAGCGGCCCCGGAACAGGCCAGGAGGATGTAAAAAGGCCCAACGAGTCCAACGCTGTGCTCAGAAGTCCGATGCGAGCGACGGTTGTCCTTCCAGGGGGGACCGTTCGGGTACCTCCTTGGTCAGGCTCCCTATTTAAATAGGCTCGTAGTGTTAAATCGGGTCTGCCAAAATATTTGAGTTGAATCTTCTCCTCTTAGAATGATTTTCCCCAAGCCCTGAAACTTTCGGGGGCGCAATCGGTTTGCCGATTGGTCGATTTTTCCACTGTCCAGGGGTCTCCAAAGGGTCGACGGGGGCCCCTTTTATTAGATTGAGTTCACCTGGGCCTGCGTTTCGGGCCCCTGACGGCCCCCAGGGGGTTCTCAGCGGCCCCGGAACAGGCCAGGAGGATGTAAAAAGGCCCAACGAGTCCAACGCTGTGCTCAGAAGTCCGATGCGAGCGACGGTTGTCCTTCCAGGGGGGACCGTTCGGGTACCTCCTTGGTCAGGCTCCCTATTTAAATAGGCTCGTAGTGTTAAATCGGGTCTGCCAAAATATTTGAGTTGAATCTTCTCCTCTTAGAATGATTTTCCCCAAGCCCTGAAACTTTCGGGGGCGCAATCGGTTTGCCGATTGGTCGATTTTTCCACTGTCCAGGGGTCTCCAAAGGGTCGACGGGGGCCCCTTTTATTAGATTGAGTTCACCTGGGCCTGCGTTTCGGGCCCCTGACGGCCCCCAGGGGGTTCTCAGCGGCCCCGGAACAGGCCAGGAGGATGTAAAAAGGCCCAACGAGTCCAACGCTGTGCTCAGAAGTCCGATGCGAGCGACGGTTGTCCTTCCAGGGGGGACCGTTCGGGTACCTCCTTGGTCAGGCTCCCTATTTAAATAGGCTCGTAGTGTTAAATCGGGTCTGCCAAAATATTTGAGTTGAATCTTCTCCTCTTAGAATGATTTTCCCCAAGCCCTGAAACTTTCGGGGGCGCAATCGGTTTGCCGATTGGTCGATTTTTCCACTGTCCAGGGGTCTCCAAAGGGTCGACGGGGGCCCCTTTTATTAGATTGAGTTCACCTGGGCCTGCGTTTCGGGCCCCTGACGGCCCCCAGGGGGTTCTCAGCGGCCCCGGAACAGGCCAGGAGGATGTAAAAAGGCCCAACGAGTCCAACGCTGTGCTCAGAAGTCCGATGCGAGCGACGGTTGTCCTTCCAGGGGGGACCGTTCGGGTACCTCCTTGGTCAGGCTCCCTATTTAAATAGGCTCGTAGTGTTAAATCGGGTCTGCCAAAATATTTGAGTTGAATCTTCTCCTCTTAGAATGATTTTCCCCAAGCCCTGAAACTTTCGGGGGCGCAATCGGTTTGCCGATTGGTCGATTTTTCCACTGTCCAGGGGTCTCCAAAGGGTCGACGGGGGCCCCTTTTATTAGATTGAGTTCACCTGGGCCTGCGTTTCGGGCCCCTGACGGCCCCCAGGGGGTTCTCAGCGGCCCCGGAACAGGCCAGGAGGATGTAAAAAGGCCCAACGAGTCCATGTGCTCAGAAGTCCGATGCGAGCGACGGTTGTCCTTCCAGGGGGGACCGTTCGGGTACCTCCTTGGTCAGGCTCCCTATTTAAATAGGCTCGTAGTGTTAAATCGGGTCTGCCAAAATATTTGAGTTGAATCTTCTCCTCTTAGAATGATTTTCCCCAAGCCCTGAAACTTTCGGGGGCGCAATCGGTTTGCCGATTGGTCGATTTTTCCACTGTCCAGGGGTCTCCAAAGGGTCGACGGGGGCCCCTTTTATTAGATTGAGTTCACCTGGGCCTGCGTTTCGGGCCCCTGACGGCCCCCAGGGGGTTCTCAGCGGCCCCGGAACAGGCCAGGAGGATGTAAAAAGGCCCAACGAGTCCAACGCTGTGCTCAGAAGTCCGATGCGAGCGACGGTTGTCCTTCCAGGGGGGGACCGTTCGGGTACCTCCTTGGTCAGGCTCCCTATTTAAATAGGCTCGTAGTGTTAAATCGGGTCTGCCAAAATATTTGAGTTGAATCTTCTCCTCTTAGAATGATTTTCCCCAAGCCCTGAAACTTTCGGGGGCGCAATCGGTTTGCCGATTGGTCGATTTTTCCACTGTCCAGGGGTCTCCAAAGGGTCGACGGGGGCCCCTTTTATTAGATTGAGTTCACCTGGGCCTGCGTTTCGGGCCCCTGACGGCCCCCAGGGGGTTCTCAGCGGCCCCGGAACAGGCCAGGAGGATGTAAAAAGGCCCAACGAGTCCAACGCTGTGCTCAGAAGTCCGATGCGAGCGACGGTTGTCCTTCCAGGGGGGACCGTTCGGGTACCTCCTTGGTCAGGCTCCCTATTTAAATAGGCTCGTAGTGTTAAATCGGGTCTGCCAAAATATTTGAGTTGAATCTTCTCCTCTTAGAATGATTTTCCCCAAGCCCTGAAACTTTCGGGGGCGCAATCGGTTTGCCGATTGGTCGATTTTTCCACTGTCCAGGGGTCTCCAAAGGGTCGACGGGGGCCCCTTTTATTAGATTGAGTTCACCTGGGCCTGCGTTTCGGGCCCCTGACGGCCCCCAGGGGGTTCTCAGCGGCCCCGGAACAGGCCAGGAGGATGTAAAAAGGCCCAACGAGTCCAACGCTGTGCTCAGAAGTCCGATGCGAGCGACGGTTGTCCTTCCAGGGGGGACCGTTCGGGTACCTCCTTGGTCAGGCTCCCTATTTAAATAGGCTCGTAGTGTTAAATCGGGTCTGCCAAAATATTTGAGTTGAATCTTCTCCTCTTAGAATGATTTTCCCCAAGCCCTGAAACTTTCGGGGGCGCAATCGGTTTGCCGATTGGTCGATTTTTCCACTGTCCAGGGGTCTCCAAAGGGTCGACGGGGGCCCCTTTTATTAGATTGAGTTCACCTGGGCCTGCGTTTCGGGCCCCTGACGGCCCCCAGGGGGTTCTCAGCGGCCCCGGAACAGGCCAGGAGGATGTAAAAAGGCCCAACGAGTCCAACGCTGTGCTCAGAAGTCCGATGCGAGCGACGGTTGTCCTTCCAGGGGGGACCGTTCGGGTACCTCCTTGGTCAGGCTCCCTATTTAAATAGGCTCGTAGTGTTAAATCGGGTCTGCCAAAATATTTGAGTTGAATCTTCTCCTCTTAGAATGATTTTCCCCAAGCCCTGAAACTTTCGGGGGCGCAATCGGTTTGCCGATTGGTCGATTTTTCCACTGTCCAGGGGTCTCCAAAGGGTCGACGGGGGCCCCTTTTATTAGATTGAGTTCACCTGGGCCTGCGTTTCGGGCCCCTGACGGCCCCCAGGGGGTTCTCAGCGGCCCCGGAACAGGCCAGGAGGATGTAAAAAGGCCCAACGAGTCCAACGCTGTGCTCAGAAGTCCGATGCGAGCGACGGTTGTCCTTCCAGGGGGGACCGTTCGGGTACCTCCTTGGTCAGGCTCCCTATTTAAATAGGCTCGTAGTGTTAAATCGGGTCTGCCAAAATATTTGAGTTGAATCTTCTCCTCTTAGAATGATTTTCCCCAAGCCCTGAAACTTTCGGGGGCGCAATCGGTTTGCCGATTGGTCGATTTTTCCACTGTCCAGGGGTCTCCAAAGGGTCGACGGGGGCCCCTTTTATTAGATTGAGTTCACCTGGGCCTGCGTTTCGGGCCCCTGACGGCCCCCAGGGGGTTCTCAGCGGCCCCGGAACAGGCCAGGAGGATGTAAAAAGGCCCAACGAGTCCAACGCTGTGCTCAGAAGTCCGATGCGAGCGACGGTTGTCCTTCCAGGGGGGACCGTTCGGGTACCTCCTTGGTCAGGCTCCCTATTTAAATAGGCTCGTAGTGTTAAATCGGGTCTGCCAAAATATTTGAGTTGAATCTTCTCCTCTTAGAATGATTTTCCCCAAGCCCTGAAACTTTCGGGGGCGCAATCGGTTTGCCGATTGGTCGATTTTTCCACTGTCCAGGGGTCTCCAAAGGGTCGACGGGGGCCCCTTTTATTAGATTGAGTTCACCTGGGCCTGCGTTTCGGGCCCCTGACGGCCCCCAGGGGGTTCTCAGCGGCCCCGGAACAGGCCAGGAGGATGTAAAAAGGCCCAACGAGTCCAACGCTGTGCTCAGAAGTCCGATGCGAGCGACGGTTGTCCTTCCAGGGGGGACCGTTCGGGTACCTCCTTGGTCAGGCTCCCTATTTAAATAGGCTCGTAGTGTTAAATCGGGTCTGCCAAAATATTTGAGTTGAATCTTCTCCTCTTAGAATGATTTTCCCCAAGCCCTGAAACTTTCGGGGGCGCAATCGGTTTGCCGATTTGGTCGATTTTTCCACTGTCCAGGGGTCTCCAAAGGGTCGACGGGGGCCCCTTTTATTAGATTGAGTTCACCTGGGCCTGCGTTTCGGGCCCCTGACGGCCCCCAGGGGGTTCTCAGCGGCCCCGGAACAGGCCAGGAGGATGTAAAAAGGCCCAACGAGTCCAACGCTGTGCTCAGAAGTCCGATGCGAGCGACGGTTGTCCTTCCAGGGGGGACCGTTCGGGTACCTCCTTGGTCAGGCTCCCTATTTAAATAGGCTCGTAGTGTTAAATCGGGTCTGCCAAAATATTTGAGTTGAATCTTCTCCTCTTAGAATGATTTTCCCCAAGCCCTGAAACTTTCGGGGGCGCAATCGGTTTGCCGATTGGTCGATTTTTCCACTGTCCAGGGGTCTCCAAAGGGTCGACGGGGGCCCCTTTTATTAGATTGAGTTCACCTGGGCCTGCGTTTCGGGCCCCTGACGGCCCCCAGGGGGTTCTCAGCGGCCCCGGAACAGGCCAGGAGGATGTAAAAAGGCCCAACGAGTCCAACGCTGTGCTCAGAAGTCCGATGCGAGCGACGGTTGTCCTTCCAGGGGGGACCGTTCGGGTACCTCCTTGGTCAGGCTCCCTATTTAAATAGGCTCGTAGTGTTAAATCGGGTCTGCCAAAATATTTGAGTTGAATCTTCTCCTCTTAGAATGATTTTCCCCAAGCCCTGAAACTTTCGGGGGCGCAATCGGTTTGCCGATTGGTCGATTTTTTCCACTGTCCAGGGGTCTCCAAAGGGTCGACGGGGGCCCCTTTTATTAGATTGAGTTCACCTGGGCCTGCGTTTCGGGCCCCTGACGGCCCCCAGGGGGTTCTCAGCGGCCCCGGAACAGGCCAGGAGGATGTAAAAAGGCCCAACGAGTCCAACGCTGTGCTCAGAAGTCCGATGCGAGCGACGGTTGTCCTTCCAGGGGGGGACCGTTCGGGTACCTCCTTGGTCAGGCTCCCTATTTAAATAGGCTCGTAGTGTTAAATCGGGTCTGCCAAAATATTTGAGTTGAATCTTCTCCTCTTAGAATGATTTTCCCCAAGCCCTGAAACTTTCGGGGGCGCAATCGGTTTGCCGATTGGTCGATTTTTCCACTGTCCAGGGGTCTCCAAAGGGTCGACGGGGGGCCCCTTTTATTAGATTGAGTTCACCTGGGCCTGCGTTTCGGGCCCCTGACGGCCCCCAGGGGGTTCTCAGCGGCCCCGGAACAGGCCAGGAGGATGTAAAAAGGCCCAACGAGTCCAACGCTGTGCTCAGAAGTCCGATGCGAGCGACGGTTGTCCTTCCAGGGGGGACCGTTCGGGTACCTCCTTGGTCAGGCTCCCTATTTAAATAGGCTCGTAGTGTTAAATCGGGTCTGCCAAAATATTTGAGTTGAATCTTCTCCTCTTAGAATGATTTTCCCCAAGCCCTGAAACTTTCGGGGGCGCAATCGGTTTGCCGATTGGTCGATTTTTCCACTGTCCAGGGGTCTCCAAAGGGTCGACGGGGGCCCCTTTTATTAGATTGAGTTCACCTGGGCCTGCGTTTCGGGCCCCTGACGGCCCCCAGGGGGTTCTCAGCGGCCCCGGAACAGGCCAGGAGGATGTAAAAAGGCCCAACGAGTCCAACGCTGTGCTCAGAAGTCCGATGCGAGCGACGGTTGTCCTTCCAGGGGGGACCGTTCGGGTACCTCCTTGGTCAGGCTCCCTATTTAAATAGGCTCGTAGTGTTAAATCGGGTCTGCCAAAATATTTGAGTTGAATCTTCTCCTCTTAGAATGATTTTCCCCAAGCCCTGAAACTTTCGGGGGCGCAATCGGTTTGCCGATTGGTCGATTTTTCCACTGTCCAGGGGTCTCCAAAGGGTCGACGGGGGCCCCTTTTATTAGATTGAGTTCACCTGGGCCTGCGTTTCGGGCCCCTGACGGCCCCCAGGGGGTTCTCAGCGGCCCCGGAACAGGCCAGGAGGATGTAAAAAGGCCCAACGAGTCCAACGCTGTGCTCAGAAGTCCGATGCGAGCGACGGTTGTCCTTCCAGGGGGGACCGTTCGGGTACCTCCTTGGTCAGGCTCCCTATTTAAATAGGCTCGTAGTGTTAAATCGGGTCTGCCAAAATATTTGAGTTGAATCTTCTCCTCTTAGAATGATTTTCCCCAAGCCCTGAAACTTTCGGGGGCGCAATCGGTTTGCCGATTGGTCGATTTTTCCACTGTCCAGGGGTCTCCAAAGGGTCGACGGGGGCCCCTTTTATTAGATTGAGTTCACCTGGGCCTGCGTTTCGGGCCCCTGACGGCCCCCAGGGGGTTCTCAGCGGCCCCGGAACAGGCCAGGAGGATGTAAAAAGGCCCAACGAGTCCAACGCTGTGCTCAGAAGTCCGATGCGAGCGACGGTTGTCCTTCCAGGGGGGACCGTTCGGGTACCTCCTTGGTCAGGCTCCCTATTTAAATAGGCTCGTAGTGTTAAATCGGGTCTGCCAAAATATTTGAGTTGAATCTTCTCCTCTTAGAATGATTTTCCCCAAGCCCTGAAACTTTCGGGGGCGCAATCGGTTTGCCGATTGGTCGATTTTTCCACTGTCCAGGGGTCTCCAAAGGGTCGACGGGGGCCCCTTTTATTAGATTGAGTTCACCTGGGCCTGCGTTTCGGGCCCCTGACGGCCCCCAGGGGGTTCTCAGCGGCCCCGGAACAGGCCAGGAGGATGTAAAAAGGCCCAACGAGTCCAACGCTGTGCTCAGAAGTCCGATGCGAGCGACGGTTGTCCTTCCAGGGGGGACCGTTCGGGTACCTCCTTGGTCAGGCTCCCTATTTAAATAGGCTCGTAGTGTTAAATCGGGTCTGCCAAAATATTTGAGTTGAATCTTCTCCTCTTAGAATGATTTTCCCCAAGCCCTGAAACTTTCGGGGGCGCAATCGGTTTGCCGATTGGTCGATTTTTCCACTGTCCAGGGGTCTCCAAAGGGTCGACGGGGGCCCCTTTTATTAGATTGAGTTCACCTGGGCCTGCGTTTCGGGCCCCTGACGGCCCCCAGGGGGTTCTCAGCGGCCCCGGAACAGGCCAGGAGGATGTAAAAAGGCCCAACGAGTCCAACGCTGTGCTCAGAAGTCCGATGCGAGCGACGGTTGTCCTTCCAGGGGGGACCGTTCGGGTACCTCCTTGGTCAGGCTCCCTATTTAAATAGGCTCGTAGTGTTAAATCGGGTCTGCCAAAATATTTGAGTTGAATCTTCTCCTCTTAGAATGATTTTCCCCAAGCCCTGAAACTTTCGGGGGCGCAATCGGTTTGCCGATTGGTCGATTTTTCCACTGTCCAGGGGTCTCCAAAGGGTCGACGGGGGCCCCTTTTATTAGATTGAGTTCACCTGGGCCTGCGTTTCGGGCCCCTGACGGCCCCCAGGGGGTTCTCAGCGGCCCCGGAACAGGCCAGGAGGATGTAAAAAGGCCCAACGAGTCCAACGCTGTGCTCAGAAGTCCGATGCGAGCGACGGTTGTCCTTCCAGGGGGGACCGTTCGGGTACCTCCTTGGTCAGGCTCCCTATTTAAATAGGCTCGTAGTGTTAAATCGGGTCTGCCAAAATATTTGAGTTGAATCTTCTCCTCTTAGAATGATTTTCCCCAAGCCCTGAAACTTTCGGGGGCGCAATCGGTTTGCCGATTGGTCGATTTTTCCACTGTCCAGGGGTCTCCAAAGGGTCGACGGGGGCCCCTTTTATTAGATTGAGTTCACCTGGGCCTGCGTTTCGGGCCCCTGACGGCCCCCAGGGGGTTCTCAGCGGCCCCGGAACAGGCCAGGAGGATGTAAAAAGGCCCAACGAGTCCAACGCTGTGCTCAGAAGTCCGATGCGAGCGACGGTTGTCCTTCCAGGGGGGACCGTTCGGGTACCTCCTTGGTCAGGCTCCCTATTTAAATAGGCTCGTAGTGTTAAATCGGGTCTGCCAAAATATTTGAGTTGAATCTTCTCCTCTTAGAATGATTTTCCCCAAGCCCTGAAACTTTCGGGGGCGCAATCGGTTTGCCGATTGGTCGATTTTTCCACTGTCCAGGGGTCTCCAAAGGGTCGACGGGGGCCCCTTTTATTAGATTGAGTTCACCTGGGCCTGCGTTTCGGGCCCCTGACGGCCCCCAGGGGGTTCTCAGCGGCCCCGGAACAGGCCAGGAGGATGTAAAAAGGCCCAACGAGTCCAACGCTGTGCTCAGAAGTCCGATGCGAGCGACGGTTGTCCTTCCAGGGGGGACCGTTCGGGTACCTCCTTGGTCAGGCTCCCTATTTAAATAGGCTCGTAGTGTTAAATCGGGTCTGCCAAAATATTTGAGTTGAATCTTCTCCTCTTAGAATGATTTTCCCCAAGCCCTGAAACTTTCGGGGGCGCAATCGGTTTGCCGATTGGTCGATTTTTCCACTGTCCAGGGGTCTCCAAAGGGTCGACGGGGGCCCCTTTTATTAGATTGAGTTCACCTGGGCCTGCGTTTCGGGCCCCTGACGGCCCCCAGGGGGTTCTCAGCGGCCCCGGAACAGGCCAGGAGGATGTAAAAAGGCCCAACGAGTCCAACGCTGTGCTCAGAAGTCCGATGCGAGCGACGGTTGTCCTTCCAGGGGGGACCGTTCGGGTACCTCCTTGGTCAGGCTCCCTATTTAAATAGGCTCGTAGTGTTAAATCGGGTCTGCCAAAATATTTGAGTTGAATCTTCTCCTCTTAGAATGATTTTCCCCAAGCCCTGAAACTTTCGGGGGCGCAATCGGTTTGCCGATTGGTCGATTTTTCCACTGTCCAGGGGTCTCCAAAGGGTCGACGGGGGCCCCTTTTATTAGATTGAGTTCACCTGGGCCTGCGTTTCGGGCCCCTGACGGCCCCCAGGGGGTTCTCAGCGGCCCCGGAACAGGCCAGGAGGATGTAAAAAGGCCCAACGAGTCCAACGCTGTGCTCAGAAGTCCGATGCGAGCGACGGTTGTCCTTCCAGGGGGGACCGTTCGGGTACCTCCTTGGTCAGGCTCCCTATTTAAATAGGCTCGTAGTGTTAAATCGGGTCTGCCAAAATATTTGAGTTGAATCTTCTCCTCTTAGAATGATTTTCCCCAAGCCCTGAAACTTTCGGGGGCGCAATCGGTTTGCCGATTGGTCGATTTTTCCACTGTCCAGGGGTCTCCAAAGGGTCGACGGGGGCCCCTTTTATTAGATTGAGTTCACCTGGGCCTGCGTTTCGGGCCCCTGACTGGCCCCCAGGGGGTTCTCAGCGGCCCCGGAACAGGCCAGGAGGATGTAAAAAGGCCCAACGAGTCCAACGCTGTGCTCAGAAGTCCGATGCGAGCGACGGTTGTCCTTCCAGGGGGGACCGTTCGGGTACCTCCTTGGTCAGGCTCCCTATTTAAATAGGCTCGTAGTGTTAAATCGGGTCTGCCAAAATATTTGAGTTGAATCTTCTCCTCTTAGAATGATTTTCCCCAAGCCCTGAAACTTTCGGGGGCGCAATCGGTTTGCCGATTGGTCGATTTTTCCACTGTCCAGGGGTCTCCAAAGGGTCGACGGGGGCCCCTTTTATTAGATTGAGTTCACCTGGGCCTGCGTTTCGGGCCCCTGACGGCCCCCAGGGGGTTCTCAGCGGCCCCGGAACAGGCCAGGAGGATGTAAAAAGGCCCAACGAGTCCAACGCTGTGCTCAGAAGTCCGATGCGAGCGACGGTTGTCCTTCCAGGGGGGACCGTTCGGGTACCTCCTTGGTCAGGCTCCCTATTTAAATAGGCTCGTAGTGTTAAATCGGGTCTGCCAAAATATTTGAGTTGAATCTTCTCCTCTTAGAATGATTTTCCCCAAGCCCTGAAACTTTCGGGGGCGCAATCGGTTTGCCGATTGGTCGATTTTTCCACTGTCCAGGGGTCTCCAAAGGGTCGACGGGGGCCCCTTTTATTAGATTGAGTTCACCTGGGCCTGCGTTTCGGGCCCCTGACGGCCCCCAGGGGGTTCTCAGCGGCCCCGGAACAGGCCAGGAGGATGTAAAAAGGCCCAACGAGTCCAACGCTGTGCTCAGAAGTCCGATGCGAGCGACGGTTGTCCTTCCAGGGGGGACCGTTCGGGTACCTCCTTGGTCAGGCTCCCTATTTAAATAGGCTCGTAGTGTTAAATCGGGTCTGCCAAAATATTTGAGTTGAATCTTCTCCTCTTAGAATGATTTTCCCCAAGCCCTGAAACTTTCGGGGGCGCAATCGGTTTGCCGATTGGTCGATTTTTCCACTGTCCAGGGGTCTCCAAAGGGTCGACGGGGGCCCCTTTTATTAGATTGAGTTCACCTGGGCCTGCGTTTCGGGCCCCTGACGGCCCCCAGGGGGTTCTCAGCGGCCCCGGAACAGGCCAGGAGGATGTAAAAAGGCCCAACGAGTCCAACGCTGTGCTCAGAAGTCCGATGCGAGCGACGGTTGTCCTTCCAGGGGGGACCGTTCGGGTACCTCCTTGGTCAGGCTCCCTATTTAAATAGGCTCGTAGTGTTAAATCGGGTCTGCCAAAATATTTGAGTTGAATCTTCTCCTCTTAGAATGATTTTCCCCAAGCCCTGAAACTTTCGGGGGCGCAATCGGTTTGCCGATTGGTCGATTTTTCCACTGTCCAGGGGTCTCCAAAGGGTCGACGGGGGCCCCTTTTATTAGATTGAGTTCACCTGGGCCTGCGTTTCGGGCCCCTGACGGCCCCCAGGGGGTTCTCAGCGGCCCCGGAACAGGCCAGGAGGATGTAAAAAGGCCCAACGAGTCCAACGCTGTGCTCAGAAGTCCGATGCGAGCGACGGTTGTCCTTCCAGGGGGGACCGTTCGGGTACCTCCTTGGTCAGGCTCCCTATTTAAATAGGCTCGTAGTGTTAAATCGGGTCTGCCAAAATATTTGAGTTGAATCTTCTCCTCTTAGAATGATTTTCCCCAAGCCCTGAAACTTTCGGGGGCGCAATCGGTTTGCCGATTGGTCGATTTTTCCACTGTCCAGGGGTCTCCAAAGGGTCGACGGGGGCCCCTTTTATTAGATTGAGTTCACCTGGGCCTGCGTTTCGGGCCCCTGACGGCCCCCAGGGGGTTCTCAGCGGCCCCGGAACAGGCCAGGAGGATGTAAAAAGGCCCAACGAGTCCAACGCTGTGCTCAGAAGTCCGATGCGAGCGACGGTTGTCCTTCCAGGGGGGACCGTTCGGGTACCTCCTTGGTCAGGCTCCCTATTTAAATAGGCTCGTAGTGTTAAATCGGGTCTGCCAAAATATTTGAGTTGAATCTTCTCCTCTTAGAATGATTTTCCCCAAGCCCTGAAACTTTCGGGGGCGCAATCGGTTTGCCGATTGGTCGATTTTTCCACTGTCCAGGGGTCTCCAAAGGGTCGACGGGGGCCCCTTTTATTAGATTGAGTTCACCTGGGCCTGCGTTTCGGGCCCCTGACGGCCCCCAGGGGGTTCTCAGCGGCCCCGGAACAGGCCAGGAGGATGTAAAAAGGCCCAACGAGTCCAACGCTGTGCTCAGAAGTCCGATGCGAGCGACGGTTGTCCTTCCAGGGGGGACCGTTCGGGTACCTCCTTGGTCAGGCTCCCTATTTAAATAGGCTCGTAGTGTTAAATCGGGTCTGCCAAAATATTTGAGTTGAATCTTCTCCTCTTAGAATGATTTTCCCCAAGCCCTGAAACTTTCGGGGGCGCAATCGGTTTGCCGATTGGTCGATTTTTCCACTGTCCAGGGGTCTCCAAAGGGTCGACGGGGGCCCCTTTTATTAGATTGAGTTCACCTGGGCCTGCGTTTCGGGCCCCTGACGGCCCCCAGGGGGTTCTCAGCGGCCCCGGAACAGGCCAGGAGGATGTAAAAAGGCCCAACGAGTCCAACGCTGTGCTCAGAAGTCCGATGCGAGCGACGGTTGTCCTTCCAGGGGGGACCGTTCGGGTACCTCCTTGGTCAGGCTCCCTATTTAAATAGGCTCGTAGTGTTAAATCGGGTCTGCCAAAATATTTGAGTTGAATCTTCTCCTCTTAGAATGATTTTCCCCAAGCCCTGAAACTTTCGGGGGCGCAATCGGTTTGCCGATTGGTCGATTTTTCCACTGTCCAGGGGTCTCCAAAGGGTCGACGGGGGCCCCTTTTATTAGATTGAGTTCACCTGGGCCTGCGTTTCGGGCCCCTGACGGCCCCCAGGGGGTTCTCAGCGGCCCACGGAACAGGCCAGGAGGATGTAAAAAGGCCCAACGAGTCCAACGCTGTGCTCAGAAGTCCGATGCGAGCGACGGTTGTCCTTCCAGGGGGGACCGTTCGGGTACCTCCTTGGTCAGGCTCCCTATTTAAATAGGCTCGTAGTGTTAAATCGGGTCTGCCAAAATATTTGAGTTGAATCTTCTCCTCTTAGAATGATTTTCCCCAAGCCCTGAAACTTTCGGGGGCGCAATCGGTTTGCCGATTGGTCGATTTTTCCACTGTCCAGGGGTCTCCAAAGGGTCGACGGGGGCCCCTTTTATTAGATTGAGTTCACCTGGGCCTGCGTTTCGGGCCCCTGACGGCCCCCAGGGGGTTCTCAGCGGCCCCGGAACAGGCCAGGAGGATGTAAAAAGGCCCAACGAGTCCAACGCTGTGCTCAGAAGTCCGATGCGAGCGACGGTTGTCCTTCCAGGGGGGACCGTTCGGGTACCTCCTTGGTCAGGCTCCCTATTTAAATAGGCTCGTAGTGTTAAATCGGGTCTGCCAAAATATTTGAGTTGAATCTTCTCCTCTTAGAATGATTTTCCCCAAGCCCTGAAACTTTCGGGGGCGCAATCGGTTTGCCGATTGGTCGATTTTTCCACTGTCCAGGGGTCTCCAAAGGGTCGACGGGGGCCCCTTTTATTAGATTGAGTTCACCTGGGCCTGCGTTTCGGGCCCCTGACGGCCCCCAGGGGGTTCTCAGCGGCCCCGGAACAGGCCAGGAGGATGTAAAAAGGCCCAACGAGTCCAACGCTGTGCTCAGAAGTCCGATGCGAGCGACGGTTGTCCTTCCAGGGGGGACCGTTCGGGTACCTCCTTGGTCAGGCTCCCTATTTAAATAGGCTCGTAGTGTTAAATCGGGTCTGCCAAAATATTTGAGTTGAATCTTCTCCTCTTAGAATGATTTTCCCCAAGCCCTGAAACTTTCGGGGGCGCAATCGGTTTGCCGATTGGTCGATTTTTCCACTGTCCAGGGGTCTCCAAAGGGTCGACGGGGGCCCCTTTTATTAGATTGAGTTCACCTGGGCCTGCGTTTCGGGCCCCTGACGGCCCCCAGGGGGTTCTCAGCGGCCCCGGAACAGGCCAGGAGGATGTAAAAAGGCCCAACGAGTCCAACGCTGTGCTCAGAAGTCCGATGCGAGCGACGGTTGTCCTTCCAGGGGGGACCGTTCGGGTACCTCCTTGGTCAGGCTCCCTATTTAAATAGGCTCGTAGTGTTAAATCGGGTCTGCCAAAATATTTGAGTTGAATCTTCTCCTCTTAGAATGATTTTCCCCAAGCCCTGAAACTTTCGGGGGCGCAATCGGTTTGCCGATTGGTCGATTTTTCCACTGTCCAGGGGTCTCCAAAGGGTCGACGGGGGCCCCTTTTATTAGATTGAGTTCACCTGGGCCTGCGTTTCGGGCCCCTGACGGCCCCCAGGGGGTTCTCAGCGGCCCCGGAACAGGCCAGGAGGATGTAAAAAGGCCCAACGAGTCCAACGCTGTGCTCAGAAGTCCGATGCGAGCGACGGTTGTCCTTCCAGGGGGGACCGTTCGGGTACCTCCTTGGTCAGGCTCCCTATTTAAATAGGCTCGTAGTGTTAAATCGGGTCTGCCAAAATATTTGAGTTGAATCTTCTCCTCTTAGAATGATTTTCCCCAAGCCCTGAAACTTTCGGGGGCGCAATCGGTTTGCCGATTGGTCGATTTTTCCACTGTCCAGGGGTCTCCAAAGGGTCGACGGGGGCCCCTTTTATTAGATTGAGTTCACCTGGGCCTGCGTTTCGGGCCCCTGACGGCCCCCAGGGGGTTCTCAGCGGCCCCGGAACAGGCCAGGAGGATGTAAAAAGGCCCAACGAGTCCAACGCTGTGCTCAGAAGTCCGATGCGAGCGACGGTTGTCCTTCCAGGGGGGACCGTTCGGGTACCTCCTTGGTCAGGCTCCCTATTTAAATAGGCTCGTAGTGTTAAATCGGGTCTGCCAAAATATTTGAGTTGAATCTTCTCCTCTTAGAATGATTTTCCCCAAGCCCTGAAACTTTCGGGGGCGCAATCGGTTTGCCGATTGGTCGATTTTTCCACTGTCCAGGGGTCTCCAAAGGGTCGACGGGGGCCCCTTTTATTAGATTGAGTTCACCTGGGCCTGCGTTTCGGGCCCCTGACGGCCCCCAGGGGGTTCTCAGCGGCCCCGGAACAGGCCAGGAGGATGTAAAAAGGCCCAACGAGTCCAACGCTGTGCTCAGAAGTCCGATGCGAGCGACGGTTGTCCTTCCAGGGGGGACCGTTCGGGTACCTCCTTGGTCAGGCTCCCTATTTAAATAGGCTCGTAGTGTTAAATCGGGTCTGCCAAAATATTTGAGTTGAATCTTCTCCTCTTAGAATGATTTTCCCCAAGCCCTGAAACTTTCGGGGGCGCAATCGGTTTGCCGATTGGTCGATTTTTCCACTGTCCAGGGGTCTCCAAAGGGTCGACGGGGGCCCCTTTTATTAGATTGAGTTCACCTGGGCCTGCGTTTCGGGCCCCTGACGGCCCCCAGGGGGTTCTCAGCGGCCCCGGAACAGGCCAGGAGGATGTAAAAAGGCCCAACGAGTCCAACGCTGTGCTCAGAAGTCCGATGCGAGCGACGGTTGTCCTTCCAGGGGGGACCGTTCGGGTACCTCCTTGGTCAGGCTCCCTATTTAAATAGGCTCGTAGTGTTAAATCGGGTCTGCCAAAATATTTGAGTTGAATCTTCTCCTCTTAGAATGATTTTCCCCAAGCCCTGAAACTTTCGGGGGCGCAATCGGTTTGCCGATTGGTCGATTTTTCCACTGTCCAGGGGTCTCCAAAGGGTCGACGGGGGCCCCTTTTATTAGATTGAGTTCACCTGGGCCTGCGTTTCGGGCCCCTGACGGCCCCCAGGGGGTTCTCAGCGGCCCCGGAACAGGCCAGGAGGATGTAAAAAGGCCCAACGAGTCCAACGCTGTGCTCAGAAGTCCGATGCGAGCGACGGTTGTCCTTCCAGGGGGGACCGTTCGGGTACCTCCTTGGTCAGGCTCCCTATTTAAATAGGCTCGTAGTGTTAAATCGGGTCTGCCAAAATATTTGAGTTGAATCTTCTCCTCTTAGAATGATTTTCCCCAAGCCCTGAAACTTTCGGGGGCGCAATCGGTTTGCCGATTGGTCGATTTTTCCACTGTCCAGGGGTCTCCAAAGGGTCGACGGGGGCCCCTTTTATTAGATTGAGTTCACCTGGGCCTGCGTTTCGGGCCCCTGACGGCCCCCAGGGGGTTCTCAGCGGCCCCGGAACAGGCCAGGAGGATGTAAAAAGGCCCAACGAGTCCAACGCTGTGCTCAGAAGTCCGATGCGAGCGACGGTTGTCCTTCCAGGGGGGACCGTTCGGGTACCTCCTTGGTCAGGCTCCCTATTTAAATAGGCTCGTAGTGTTAAATCGGGTCTGCCAAAATATTTGAGTTGAATCTTCTCCTCTTAGAATGATTTTCCCCAAGCCCTGAAACTTTCGGGGGCGCAATCGGTTTGCCGATTGGTCGATTTTTCCACTGTCCAGGGGTCTCCAAAGGGTCGACGGGGGCCCCTTTTATTAGATTGAGTTCACCTGGGCCTGCGTTTCGGGCCCCTGACGGCCCCCAGGGGGTTCTCAGCGGCCCCGGAACAGGCCAGGAGGATGTAAAAAGGCCCAACGAGTCCAACGCTGTGCTCAGAAGTCCGATGCGAGCGACGGTTGTCCTTCCAGGGGGGACCGTTCGGGTACCTCCTTGGTCAGGCTCCCTATTTAAATAGGCTCGTAGTGTTAAATCGGGTCTGCCAAAATATTTGAGTTGAATCTTCTCCTCTTAGAATGATTTTCCCCAAGCCCTGAAACTTTCGGGGGCGCAATCGGTTTGCCGATTGGTCGATTTTTCCACTGTCCAGGGGTCTCCAAAGGGTCGACGGGGGCCCCTTTTATTAGATTGAGTTCACCTGGGCCTGCGTTTCGGGCCCCTGACGGCCCCCAGGGGGTTCTCAGCGGCCCCGGAACAGGCCAGGAGGATGTAAAAAGGCCCAACGAGTCCAACGCTGTGCTCAGAAGTCCGATGCGAGCGACGGTTGTCCTTCCAGGGGGGACCGTTCGGGTACCTCCTTGGTCAGGCTCCCTATTTAAATAGGCTCGTAGTGTTAAATCGGGTCTGCCAAAATATTTGAGTTGAATCTTCTCCTCTTAGAATGATTTTCCCCAAGCCCTGAAACTTTCGGGGGCGCAATCGGTTTGCCGATTGGTCGATTTTTCCACTGTCCAGGGGTCTCCAAAGGGTCGACGGGGGCCCCTTTTATTAGATTGAGTTCACCTGGGCCTGCGTTTCGGGCCCCTGACGGCCCCCAGGGGGTTCTCAGCGGCCCCGGAACAGGCCAGGAGGATGTAAAAAGGCCCAACGAGTCCAACGCTGTGCTCAGAAGTCCGATGCGAGCGACGGTTGTCCTTCCAGGGGGGACCGTTCGGGTACCTCCTTGGTCAGGCTCCCTATTTAAATAGGCTCGTAGTGTTAAATCGGGTCTGCCAAAATATTTGAGTTGAATCTTCTCCTCTTAGAATGATTTTCCCCAAGCCCCTGAAACTTTCGGGGGCGCAATCGGTTTGCCGATTGGTCGATTTTTCCACTGTCCAGGGGTCTCCAAAGGGTCGACGGGGGGCCCCTTTTATTAGATTGAGTTCACCTGGGCCTGCGTTTCGGGCCCCTGACGGCCCCCAGGGGGTTCTCAGCGGCCCCGGAACAGGCCCAGGAGGATGTAAAAAGGCCCAACGAGTCCAACGCTGTGCTCAGAAGTCCGATGCGAGCGACGGTTGTCCTTCCAGGGGGGACCGTTCGGGGTACCTCCTTGGTCAGGCTCCCTATTTAAATAGGCTCGTAGTGTTAAATCGGGTCTGCCAAAATATTTGAGTTGAATCTTCTCCTCTTAGAATGATTTTCCCCAAGCCCTGAAACTTTCGGGGGCGCAATCGGTTTTGCCGATTGGTCGATTTTTCCACTGTCCAGGGGGTCTCCAAAGGGTCGACGGGGGCCCCTTTTATTAGATTGAGTTCACCTGGGCCTGCGTTTCGGGCCCCTGACGGCCCCCAGGGGGTTCTCAGCGGCCCCGGAACAGGCCAGGAGGATGTAAAAAGGCCCAACGAGTCCAACGCTGTGCTCAGAAGTCCGATGCGAGCGACGGTTGTCCTTCCAGGGGGGACCGTTCGGGTACCTCCTTGGTCAGGCTCCCTATTTAAATAGGCTCGTAGTGTTAAATCGGGGTCTGCCAAAATATTTGAGTTGAATCTTCTCCTCTTAGAATGATTTTCCCCAAGCCCTGAAACTTTCGGGGGCGCAATCGGTTTGCCGATTGGTCGATTTTTCCACTGTCCAGGGGTCTCCAAAGGGTCGACGGGGCCCCTTTTATTAGATTGAGTTCACCTGGGCCTGCGTTTCGGGCCCCCCTGAACGGCCCCCAGGGGGTTTCTCAGCGGCCCCGGAACAGGCCAGGAGGATGTAAAAAGGCCCAACGAGTCCAACGCTGTGCTCAGAAGTCCGATGCGAGCGACGGGTTGTCCTTCCAGGGGGGACCGTTCGGGTACCTCCTTGGTCAGGCTCCCTATTTAAATAGGCTCGTAGTGTTAAATCGGGTCTGCCAAAATATTTGAGTTGAATCTTCTCCTCTTAGAATGATTTTCCCCAAGCCCTGAAACTTTCGGGGGCGCAATCGGGATTGCCGATTGGTCGATTTTTCCACTGTCCAGGGGTCTCCAAAGGGTCGACGGGGGCCCCTTTTATTAGATTGAGTTCACCTGGGGCT